>JBCJKH010029006.1:19043-30382 GCA_039877255.1 Loriculus beryllinus | reverse complement strand
AATGAGAATTACTAGATTGAATTATAGAACCCTTTTCCATTTTCCTGTGTATTTAGGGTTGTATTTTTATGGATTATCTGTTCAGAGCTATACTAGTGACAAAACTAACTTTATAAAAATCTTTCATTTAAGTGACTTTGATGAAGTTTCAATGCTTGGATATAATGGAGTAAGTGCAAAGTGATATTTCATAAGATCATAAATAAAACTCTGATTGTCATAAAAATATGGCAAGCCTTATGATGTGGAAGTGGAATGTTTTGTCATTTTACATCAGCATTGTATGTGACAGCAGCTCTGAAAGACAGAACTTTCTCTGTTTCTATAGTATGTCTAAAAAACCTGCAGTGCAAAAAAAGATTTTTAGCTCGAACAAAAGTGGTTCCAAAGAAGAGCTAAAGCTTTGTTGGTGATTTGTGAAAGATGAATGGTTTTATAGTACCCTAGCCTTTAAAATAACCTCACGGGGGGTTAAATTTGCATATGCAAACTGAAATGCTACACAGTATGATCACTCCTTTCTATCATGTTTCATACACTGATTTTGCTATAGTGATAGCAAAATACGTAGATTTTGCTATTGTTAAATAACTGCAAGATAAGCCTTTAGTATTTTACAGTGTTGTATTTTATCAAAGGATTTTAACACAAAGTTTACACCAAAAAGGACATGGATGATTAAAATTCTTGAACACTGTCATATCAGTAGAATAATTCTGCTTTAATTTCCCTCATTTACATTTGTAACAGGAAGGATTTTAGAAAGTTCATACAACTTAGCTTTTACAATATTTTAAAATGCTTCTAATTTTAAATAAATTTATATTTTCACCTATAAGGTAATCACAAGAATAATCACAAACTTGCAATTAAACTAACCAGTAACAATCATAACCTTTAAAAGATTAGTATGAAGAAACCTCTCTTGAAAGTTTATATATAGTTTTTTTCTATGCAAAACACATTTTGGATTGGTGGTGCATTTGTTATGCTCATGTTTGCACAGCATGTTTGCAAAGAACTTTATGAAGGGATATCTTTGCTGATGTGTGACATAAACAAAACTACCAGTGAGATGCTAATTCTGGTTCTGGTAACAGTCTAATCATGGCAACAGAAAACTTAGGACAAGCTCAGCACCTGACTACTTGCATCTTTTAGAGCCTGTAATTAACTCCTATGCATCTTATCACTTGTGAATACAAGTAAAATATCAGCAAATAGACTATATGGTTGCTATGTGCTGACTGTCTTTCAGTAAGTGTTTAGTGTCTCTTGTTTTCTCAGATCTCCTCCACGTCAGAGTTGAGTTTGTTAGGTTATCCAGAACATAACATTAAATTACATTTACCTTCTGAAACAGTTTATCAACTGTTTTGTCTCAGCCCTTAGCAACTGTGAGTGTTAGCACCTTCTGTAATGAGGAGAAAATAGAAATAAAATCTGTTTATATGAAGCAGCTGGAAGTGGAACAAAACAAATCTGATAATAATGCTTTCTCTAAAATGAGGAATATTGATGCATTGATTGAAGAGGCAATGCAACATTTAGCATAATACAATATTTGATTTCATAATGAATTACAAATTCTCTTTGGAATTGCATTTTCCTGCTAGTTGCAGGTCCATGCAACCAGTACTAAACACAATTCTTGTTTTTTCCATTAATTCATCCAGCATAAATTTGGAAGTCTAATTTAGAATATAATGTCACCTCATGATTTTCAGTCTTGAACATCTAACAAAAATTTAATGTCATGATTGCTAATCATTTTTGCCTCTTCTCAGTCTATATTTTATCATAGAAAATACAATCTTCTTGCTTTGGTTTAGCATAAGACTTCAGTGATACTTCGAAAAAGCATTGGTTTTAAGAAAAAAATTAAGCCAATCTATCTTTTTAAATGAGCCAATCCAAATATTAAAAATATTATCCCAGCACATTCAAACTTCATAAAAATTGAAATTAGTATCTTTTTTAACCTGGTTTTCAGTCAGAGTCAGTGGAATGAAAATAATACCAAAATGCATGTTAAGTTTAAAAAAAAAAGAATCCTGAATTTAACGTCTTTTATTTACCACTTACCTCAAGGTTTCTCTCAACACATGTAGTTCATTTTGTTTCCTTTTCTGAAGATAAACTTTTAAAATTAAATCAGTGTTATTATTGTGTTTATTCAAGATAATGAATTCTAAATACCAAGAAAGAAACACTTTTAAATGTTAATTCTGACAATATGAAGTGCGCATGTATAATATCAATATATATCTCAAAACAGAATTGTATTCATCCCCTGTTTTGCTCAAACCAATATACAAGTAGATACCATAGAGTCTTACCTCACAAAGGATGCTAAATGAGCATGTATATACAGTCTGTTTATGTAAAGAAATCTTTACATTTCTGTGTCATTATCAAGAGGCACTTAAGTTATGATTTTATATGCCAAATTCTACAAAGAGCCTAATGAAAGTCCTCTAAGCCAAGGAAGATCTTCTATGGTCTTTTGTGTGGTTTATGTCCATATATGATTAATTTAATTTTCAGACAATAATTATAGAATTGAAGAATATAAGCCCGTTTCTTATTTTTAATATATGCCTTTAAAGATAACAAGAGAAAAATAAATTAGTGTTCCCAAAATGAAGGCCTGCAAGCCCACATGGTCAAAAAAATCTCATACAGGTATAATTGCTATATGTGGGTAAAGCACTACTTAGAGTTGAATTAGAATGGGGAGACATATATAGATAAAGAAACAAAGGCAGGAAAAACAATGAAGATAAGAACACAGCAAAAATTAAGAAAAGAAAAGCTTTAACAGTTAACGCCTTTGTACTTAAATATCAATCCCAGTATCAAATTCATTGATCACAACATAACCAATACGTAAGTGCCCTCTGCAGTTTGCCTCTGATCCTTACATCAGTAAGTAGCAAAAGCAAGTCCAGATAGTGGTCTGGAGACTTAAAAGAGGGCAGGGCTAAAGAGATGTTTGGAGACCCACAGCTCAGATCCAAGGTCCATCCAGAAAGCCAGACTGATGACAGGGATGTGTATAGATATATTCACAACAAAGCTCTTGAAAGGGCCAGAAATTCAAGGTTGAGCTGAAATGGAGCCTGGGTCAGGGCATCATTGAACGAGAGAATGGTGAGAATGATGAGAATGGTATGGGCACCTGAGGTCTTCTAGCGCCGTCGAGGCCCTGACAGCTGAAGACATATGTAAAATAGACAATACAATACTGGGAGCACAGCCTATTCAAACCTCTAATTAATATGTTTTAGATGCATCAGTGTATTCAAAAAAAGGTAATAATCACTGGCTAAAGGTCATGGGTGTGTGGAGCTGAATTGAATAGTTTGTCATTTCTACTAATATTCATGTCATGTTCTGCCAAGGACTTTATTAAAAAACTTCTTTTTTTTTTTTTTTTGACAATTACAGTGTGGGTTGTACACGACAAGAGAAGATGTTCTAAGTCTGTGATATACAGGATAAAATCTGGATGCAAATCAGATGTAAAAATGAATCAAATGATCTGGATGGGTTGATAATCTTATTGCAGAAAAGGACTAATTTGTACACAAAAGCCATGTGAGTCAGTAATTTTTCTATTATAAACTTCACCTGGCTTATTTTAAAGTATTGTACTACCGTAGACCTCAGTGCAGTTCAGTCAACACAGCCCATCTGAATAACTGCACCAATATATTAATCATATTTCATAAACATTGCAATTGATTTTAGAATATTGGATTTCTTAAACTAGTGTTTAGAAAGAGAAAATGTGAAGCATCTGAGATGTGCAATAATTAATCTTAGCACAAAGAAAAAGTTAAAAATTAAGTATCCTCGCCTGCATACTTCATGTATGAAACATTCACTCTTTTCTGCTGAACTCACTGCATGAAACTATTTTAGAAGGTAGTCAAAAAAAGAAACTCTGGAAATGCAGCCTGTATATGAAGTGTATTACTCTTTCAACAATATAAGTTAGAAGAAGTATTTGAATTGTTAAACAGATTTTTACCAGCATTAGTATTTGTCCATTTTCTGAGAGGAAGTGAGAAAATAGGGCTTTTACTTTCATGTATCGTTATGTCATTAAATGTTAAAATACAGTGAAATAGTTTTATCTATTCAGAATACAGTAGTGAAGTGGAATTGTTGACCTATAACTACAAACTGATTTCCTAGGAATAAGGTTTGCTTTGCATCATTTGAACAAAGGAATCTGACTTGAAAAACAGCAGCCTGTTCTTCCCATTTATGTAAATGAAACTGTGGATGGATTTTTAGCAAAGAATGGTCACGTTACCAAGTCAGCAAGCTCCTACGTGGAGCTCAACATGAATCGAGGATGAAGAAGGCCGTGGGTAAAGAAGCAAAAGTAACAGTGCAAGCAAGATGAGAAGAAACTGGAATATGCTAAGACACAATAGCAAACTGCTAGCAGGCTTTAAAGGCTAGGCTCTCATAAGCTTAATTTGACCAATTGTAACTAGTTGCTGTGTGCTCCATTGTATATGTATCCAATCTTAACACTGCAAGCCATTGATTATGTATCCACTAATACAGCAAGTTATTGTACATGTATCCAAGTATAATACACTGAGTATCCAATTATGATACAGCAAACTATTGAATTAATACAGCTAGCTATTGTATATGCATCCGATTATAATACAGCAGGCTATTGTAAGCAGGTGCACACAACAGTATAAAAAGGTTAGATGCTTTGTAATAAATGGCTTTGGTCTGATCATATAGATCTCTGACTGAGTCCACTTTTTCTGTGGCAGGTTTAGGAGTCCAAGCCAACGGTGTACACGGGGCTGCCCTCCTTTCCTCAACTCCTGTCTGTGTCCTCCTCCTTGCCATGTGTACGTGTATAACACCATCACCTTGCTTTCCAGCACAAGAGTGCTAGAACCCATCAATAAATTTTACTGACTTTGCAGTGACCTTCACGAGGACTCAGAAGAATCACATCTCTTCCCAAAGATGGAGCTGTAAATATTGTAGCTGTGCAGTAAACACAGTGCAGACAGCAGCAACTCACTCATGTCCCGGGGACCGCTCTCTGAGCATTCCAACTGTGCCGAGATGGAGATTTATCTGCTGCTTCAAGAAGAACCTGGCCTCAAAGGCAGAGCAGCTCCCAGGAAGCTATCTTATCCCCAGCAGTTTCATGTCACCAGCAGCGGCGACTGCCTCATTACAGAGCGATTCCCCAGCTCCAGGAAGAAAGCAGGGAACAGGAGCCAGGCCGGCATGGAAGCAGAGGTGTTAACTGCTCCTTCAGCGGGGCCTTGAGCCAGCAAAGCACTAAAACGTGTTGGAGTTTGACAACATGAGATGTCCTCTACGGAGCTTATGGCACCTGGGGTTTGTTCTTTTTCAGTCTGTGGGGTTACAGTTTGGGATCAGGGCACCGAGATGATCATTTATTCATATTTTCCCCAGCCATACGGCTCTCTTAGATATCCAGGAGTATTCATACCCAACCCCATTTCTCACTGCTGTAGGAAAGCATAAGCTGAGCAACTCCCCAGGCTCTTGCTGCTGGTGCTTGTCCTCCAAGTGAAGGTGTCCAAGTTCCATTTAGCCCCAGGTATCACAGCAGCTATAGCCATTCACCTGCAATGAACTGTCATTCATAGATACCCTCTATTCTTACTGGGATTTCCATTAAGGAAACAAAGAAACCTCTTCTCTGCTAAGTCCAAAGGCTGTGGAAAAGGAAGAGGAGGAGGGCACTGAGCCTGTTACCAACCAACTTCCCTTGCAAGGGTGGGGAATGGCTCAAACACGACATAACCCAGCTCTTGCACCTTATTCAGGGTTTAAATCTGTCCTGTAAACCAGTCAGTTCTGTCCAACTCTGAGTACTTTACACACCCAAGGACACACTCCTTTAAGGCATTACCACTTCTCTGGATCCCTAGAGGGCAAATGATTCAGCAGGATAGTGCCTGGACCACAGGGCCCCCTCAAAAAGCCCCTCAATTTGTTGTTCCTCCTCACCATGTGCCCTTCTAGCCTCTGCCACACACATCCACCCTCCTGCACACAACCCAGGCTCAGCATGCTTGCATGGACCTGGACACATTCCATAATATTTCTTAAGGCAAAACCACATCTACAAGACAACCCCCAAGGATAAAAGTGCCTTTGTTTTCCAGCACACGCTGCCAGGAGACACACGTGTGAAATGCCTGCTGCTGTAGTTGCACCAGGAACAAGCCAGCCTCCGAGGGTTTAGCTGATAGCCTCCATGCCGACTTCATCACTCCTGCTGCTGGCAAAGGCTGGGATTACTGGGAAACCTGCTTGAGGGATACAGGAGTAAGCTGAGCTGCCGGCCTGGCTCGCATCTCTTGTATCTGTCCTCAGATGTCTTTCCATATCCTGCTGTCTGCATCTGGTCCCTAAATCTTCAGCTTTCTCCCCAAGTCATAGAGCCCAGCTTGCCCTGGCACAGCCTGCTGCTTTGGATCTCTTATCTGTCCTATGGAAAGATCTCACATCTCCCTCCTGCTAAGTACAATCTCACTCCAGCTTCCCAAGTAGCTTCAGAGGACAAGGACAGCCCAAACTGTTGTGTTGTGACACGAGGCAGCAGCCTGTTTTGGGACATTTTGCCATGCAGATATCCCCCTAACACATGCACAAAGGCACAGTGCTCATGCAAAACCAGGCTGCTCAGTTTGTAAAGGGTTAGTTTTGTCTGGCAAAGGCTCCCAACCACCCTCCTCCCCTCCCGATTTATTTCTGCAATTGTAATTAAGGCCCTGACAAAGTGGTTTAGCTGCCTGAGTCTTTTGTTCAATTTATTGATTAGCTATTTCTCAGAAGTTCATTACCATCCAGAGGCTGGGAATTGGGAATTGGGTCTATGTGGTTTTTCAAGGCTTCATCTCTGCTTCAGATGATTAAATGCAGCCACAACACATCCATCCTGCATTGAACAGCTCTGCCCAAGGTCAAACATTCATGCAAAACAGGAGTGCATGTCTAAATATCATCTGCATGAATTTCCACAAGAGGATGTTTTTAAAGCCTTCCCAGCAAGCAGGGGGAAAAAAAATGTATTTATGGAGGTAAGGCAGGTCATATCTTAATGGTCTCAACACAATATCCTTTAATTAGAAGCTAATATATATATAAATATCACAAGACCAACTGTCTCAAAGTAGGAATGGGGGAGGTGTGAAACTGCAATTGGTACCAATTGGCAGCTTCTACTCTGGAGCAAGGTAGACAATCCTGCAAGACAGACATGGAGGAAATACTGGATCCATCTTATAGTGGGGGAAACAAAGGAGTCCAGGACACAATGCTGCTCATCAACAGCCTTCATTAGCTTCAGTATCTATCACAAGGACATCATACTGTCCTCCCCACTTTCCCCCTCCCCCCCCCCCCTTCTCTTTTTAAGCAGCACAACTTGCTGTCTTTTCTTGAAAGGTTTTCTAGGCAAATGAGATGCAGGAGGTTTCACCCAGTTTTCCATAGAGCACCTGGCATTAGCTAAGCTTGGGGAGACAGGATTTAGAAGCTGTAAAACGTAGGTGAAGGTCTCAAAAGAAGCTGAAAGGCATAACACTGGGAGGAAGGAAGTTTTTGAGGGAGATACCAAGGAAGTTGTCTTTGTCAATGGGGTTATTGATCACAGCCTAAGCGAACCAAACACACATCAGGGAAAGACAAAAGGAGCACCAGGGTAGGTGCCAGAGCAGCAAAGAGCTGGAAATGGCACAGGTCATCAGGGAGAGCTCAGGACTAGGATTAGAGCTGGCTGTGTGCCCAGGTGACCAAGAACACCAATAGAACAACAAGAATTCCTACTGCTAGCTGGGAATTTCACCACTTAGAAAATGACAGCGATTCCTGGAAGCATCAGGCATAGCATTTTGAGTGAGCGTAGGGACTTCTGGCAGCTTTCAACACTTATGTCCAAAAAAGTCTCATCAAACTTCACCTAGGAGAGGCACAGGGTACAGAGGGCACCTGCAGGCTACACAGGCCACAGGGCCCATCCTACAAAGGGAGATTAAACCAATTTGAAGTTATGCAGCCCATTAAAGTGAAAGCTGAGGACAAGAAACTGCTAATAAACGTACTAAGGGTGTGTAGACCTTCAGGTGAGGAAGAAGAGCAATTCGAGATACAATAGGGCATCCTTTTAGATGAGCATGAAGATAAATAAAGCTCCAGGGCAGAAAGTACCTGAAATAATTAGGCATATGGCCTCTTCACAGTTCTCCAGTGGGAAAACCCAGCAAATTCTGCGTTTGGAAATACTGATGAGTTTTTTCTACTGAAACATGAAGAAGTTAGAGCTTAGCATACATCTGGGACAAAGGTTTAAACCATTCTGCGTGTGCAGTGCCATGCAGCTCTTCAACCCCTGGCTTGGGCTGCTTTTCCTTCATATTAACGAGGAGGAGTCCATTAATGTTCCATTAATATCTGCCTTCCACAGACAAGCTCTGCAATGTGGTGAGAGGCACTGAAAAACCCAACTCCACACCAAGCAATGTGTTCTTACAGCCATGTCCATACAAACCAAGAGCACTTGGCCTCCTCCACTCAATGTTATTCAATCATTTGCACTAAGGAGAAATAGTAAAACACTTTAAAAAAGTCATAGGATTTGACAGAGAAATAACTTCTCATCTCAGCACACTGTTCTTTCATATTGTGCTTTCCTTTTTCTAAGCTTGTCCCAGTGCAAGAAGCCTTTAAAAGAACTCATTTTCAGCTCAAGAACCGGAGATGAGAAGTTCACTCGTTTCAGCTTCTTTTCAATAAAGATGCGCTGTTTTCTTTCCCGTAATTGAATTGTTTTGCAAATAAATACCATTTCTATTCAGGCAAAACCATTTCCTGCTCCTCTTTTGAGTCAGCACCTCTGTGTGGAGTACGACAATTACTTCCACAGCGATATACTTGTGATCTCAGCAGTGCCGGCTGGGTGCCAGCTGGATCACCAGGAAACCAAGCAGACTTTCACGTAGGGATAAGGTGCTGGTTGCTGCTAACAAGTAAGAAGGGAAAAGGGGAGGGGATGCAAAAGCATCCCCCCCACCTCCTGCATCCTCCTTTCTGAAGATTTTGTCTCCAGTTTTCTCCCCTTGCCTTGGGGGGTCCTTTTTCAAGAGATGGAATTGATACAGTCACTGAAAATAATGGAATTTATAGCCCAGACTCAACACTATAAATTTAGCTATTACATTCCTGATGGGAAAATGAAGAACAAAATGAATTGAGACAGAATATTTGTCTTAATAATTGTCTCTTTTCGATGCTGTATGTGTTTAATGCATCTGTGTGCAATACTTGTGAATATATACGTACATATACATATACATATACATGTAACAATATTTAGCAAAGAGGTTTTTTGTTTGATATTTGTTTTGGGTCTTTTTCCTTCTCAAACGACCACTTCAGCACACATTAAGAAGCCATTTGTAACAGAGCAACAAGGTGAATTTCCCACACTGGAGCTGTTTGCTGGGGAAAGACCCAAACTTTGCATAACCCAGACATGACAACAACCAATTGCTCTGCATTGCAAAAAGTACACGGCTTCTCCTTTGGGCTTTTGCCTGTTTCACAGATTTATTTCCTTTTTAGCCAGGGAAGAGCTGAGCCAGCACTTCTCTGCTCAAAGCCATTAGTCTGAGACTCTGATAAGCTCTCCCACTGAAACTTTCCTTTTCCTCCACTCCTCCCTTCCCATCCCTCCTCAACTTCTGCTGTTTTGGGTTGGGCTGGTCCCAACGTCAGCTCCATCCTGCTGCGAACGCACCACCACCAAGGAAAAAAGTGCATGTCCAGGCTGTGATCATTTGTCATTTAGATAGAGTCTATGATATGAACCATGGCAAACACTGTAATGACTAATTTCAAACATTTATTACAACACTTGAGAGACTTGAAAGCTCTCCTTGCTCTTGATTTTAATAAATGCAGTCTTGAAGCAGTCGCTTATCAAAGTGACACAAATTGTGTGGTAAATAGATTATGGCACAGCTGAAATACTGGAAAATGAGATCAGAAATGCTGCTATCTCCCATTTAAGGATTTGTAAGATGCTCTGATCAAACCGATTCCAGAAAAGTGGCACAGGGAGAGGTGGTGGAAGTGGGAAGAAGCCAAAACGCCAGCGGATGAGCACAGGGCCAAAGGCTGCTTATCCTCTGCCCATTTGCATATGCACAATTTCTTGCACATTAACGAGTTTTATCCACCAAAGGGCTGGGGCAGAGATACCAACAGTCCTTGAAGTCAGCATTTTAGTGCCAACCTGAGATATACAACCAGCTTCATCTGGAAAGGAGTTATCACACCAGCAGCAAGACTTCCCCATGCTGTTCCCTGCTCTTCAAGCTCAATGTCTGTGGAATAAATATAACTCTTATCAAAACTCAGCAACAGTACTGAAAAGGGAAATATTATGTCTTTCTGGCAGACTGCATGTGGGTTTCGATATGCAGACAAACTAAAAGCTGATTTAGAATTTGTTTTCACAAAGTTCTAAGAACTGAGACAAGAGCTTCATTTCTGGAATATGCTTTGACCAAGAAAATTGTTAGAAATCTGGAGAAGAGTAGTCTTGTTTTTAAAAGCATTCCCAAATGGCACAGGGAAGTGTAACAAGTCACATTTTCCAGGCAGACACACAGGGACTCTGTAGGCCAGCTGGTAAAGGAAGTTAAACACAAGAGAAAGAAAATTAGCCAGGAAATGTAAGAACCTTTCCACCAAAATAGGATTCATGTTTAGAATTAGCTGTTGCCAATTGTTTTCAAGGTACAGAGAGAAAATAAGAAGTATCAGGTATCTGCTACTAAGGGATTTCTCATTCAAACAGTGTGGGTTGGATTACCTCTGCATTTATAGCTCTCTTCTCCTGACCAGACCAAACATGCATGGGAAGGAAATGCACTCAGTTTAAGCCAAATGGGAAGTACCAGAATGTGAGAGATCAGCTCAGCTCAAGATGAACATCACTGTTACCTTTGAAGTCACCCACAACAGCCCGGCATTGCACTGTCACTCATGTGGCAGGATACCCACCTCAACTCAAAGCTCCTTTAGGCTACATTTATACATTCCCTGGGGTCACTGGGCACTGAACTGGGAGCAAGAGCTGTCTGTGGAGACACTTGTGGCCACAGCAGGTGCCTGGGCTCCAAATTTAGGTCTCTAACTTGGATTAAATTTAAATTTGACAGAGAGAATCCCCCCCGCTGTGCTAATTTTGGAGGATCTTTGCCTAAATCCCCTGGGCAATGTTTCGTTGCCTCTTTATAGTCCAT
>JBCJKH010029006.1:5782-19020 GCA_039877255.1 Loriculus beryllinus | reverse complement strand
AATAAGGCTGCAAGTTTTGAATATGCAAAGCAGGAATATTCCCCATCAGATATTCTTTTGCTTTATTCATATGATTGAAACTCTTGCTATGGCTCTTGCAAATCCAAGGCAATGTGTTTACAGTCTCATCAACTGAAAAGAATTGGATTCCCATGTTGCGGTTGAGGGGATTTTCTGGGGTTTCTATCTAGCACAGCAACTCTGGCAGCAGAAGGCTACTTTAATAAGTGCCTATATTGAAATTTCATATTAGAATACACAATTAAAAACAGAAGAGGGAAAAAAATACACATTTTCAATCTCCCTTCAGGAGTAACTCCAGAAATCTGAGCAGTAGGGGAACACAGATCCCTCCCATCAGCCCAAAGTTCTCTCCTGTATTTCTTTTGCCCTTGGTGCTGGGGAACTTTCATCCCCAGCCCTGAAAGGCCTTTCTGCTTACACACACCAAGGTGTAGGAGAGGCTGGCAGAGGACCTGGGAGCTCTGTATCAGCAGCAGCACTGCATCCTCACTGCTGTCACTGCATCTTTACTGCAGCTTCAATCATTGAGAGTGAAGTAGAAAGGGGAGAGGAACAACATCTTGCTCTCCACACCCTGTAGACCAGTATTACAGACACCTTCCTGGGGAAACAAGTTAATACACAAAGCAGCTGCTTAGAGAACACAGATGCCTCATCCAGAGCATTTTCCTTCCTCCTGCAGTACCAGCATGAGCAGTAACAGCATTACAGGTTTGGCAGGTACCAACCTGTACAGGGCACAAAGCATCAGCTTTACGCAGTACTGTGAGCAGTTGTCTTACAAAATGTAGGCAGTTGGTGGCATCCAGCACAGCTGAAGTATGTGTGGCACAGGACTGGGCAGCTGAGCCCATTTAACATGTCTCACCTTCTGGCAATGCCTCCCCTTCCCGCTACCTGGGGACAATAAGATCTGGACTGAATTGTACTGAAGATGTGCCAAAAGGATCCAGGCATTGTTAAACTGGATATGCACACGCCTTACCCACAGGAGACAGTTTAAAATGTGGCTAGGAAGGCTTAACCTGGGACAACCTGACTAACTCCATGCACAATTCCTCTGGCCAACAAAACTACTCATCTCATTCCCAACTAATGTCGCCAAGCAAGACAACACACATTCGGTGGGCTGAGAAAAATACAAGCCTGGGAACTAAACAGGGACCAACCATAATCATCCTGTAAGGATGCTGAGTTTGACTTCCAGTTGCCTTACAGAAGAGCAGTGTGAACCTTCCTCCCAGCACAGCACTGGAAGTTCTCATTATTCTCAGCCAAGAACCACCCTGGGCTTTTCAGCCCCAGTATATATAATATGGGTTCCATGGCCTCATACAGGACTTTCATGCTCAGTCAGGGAATTTAGGCATCCCAGTAGTAACATCCCCCCCAAAACACAGACACTGCTTCGGGAGCTTTTGTCTCTTTCTGCTTTATAGCCTGCAAACAAATCAGGCTGGTTTTTGACACAAACCTACAACTGTTGTTATGTGATAGAGGAGCTGCTCTCACAACGAGTGTAACTCAGCCTGAGACATAGTTCCAGTGACTTTCATCTATAAATCCCAAGCAACCTTTAGGTGGCAGGTAACTGTCACCCCTTCAATACAGGGGACGGCAGCAGAGATGCTCCTGTCACTGCCTGTCAGGAAGGGCAGAGCTGAAGCTCAGGTCTCTCAGCTCTCAGTGGAACCAGCTTGCATTCGCTTTTCCCTTTCTCTGTTCCCAAGTCATAAACAGAGGCAGCGTTTTGGACAGGTATTTAAAGCTCTTGCTGGGTTTGCTTTTTCCATTTAAAGAGTCATGGGACACAATTCACCCACCTCTAATTTAAATGAGGAGCCTGTTCTCTGCCCACTACCCATTGCCTCTGTGCTCAGCCGCAGCCCAATGCTGCCCATGATAGGATGGGCTTCTGAGAGCGGGCAGCAACCCTGGCAGAAGGAACAGTACTGGGATAAGGAGAAAGATGCTCACACTGAGATGTAGCCATGGCAACGTGCTTTAGCAGAGCAGGAGGCATATCTGCCAAGGCTCAGAGATTTGCCATTTGATCGCATGGATTTCCATGCTCTGGATGCGATCACATCACACAAAATCCAGGTCAGGCTTGATGCCTTGAATAATTCTTTACCCTCAGGGGCACAGAACTGATGTAGGAAGCTGCGTCTCATGGAGGATATGGTAGGATTAAACAGATTATCTTTTTGGCCAAAAATAAAGGTGAGCTGTACAAATGAAGAGACACCCAGTTCTGCTCTTATTGCATGAGAGGTGGTGGGGAAGCAGCAGCACCTCACAGCTGCATTCCCTGGGGAGGGGATAAAGCAAAAGTCTCTAGGGTATCCTGCCAACTGAAATTCCCATCCTGACTGCCTCTTCACCCTGTTATCCAAAGATAGGATCAACCATATTTCCAAACTCAACAGTCACAGCATCAGTTTCCAACTTTGCACCAAGGGCTGCCATTGAACAACCCACCAGCAGCCACAGAGGTAACAGCCCCGGCAGCCCAGTGCTCACCCAGCAGCAATCCCAATCCTCCAGCTTTGGGGAGTCAGCATCCTCACCCTGCTCATGGAGTCCCTCCTGCAAAAACAGGGACTGGCAGAAATGCAGAGCTACAAGGTGCCACAAAGACAGCCTGCACCAGCGTGTACTGGGATAGCCAACAGAACATGAAGCCCCAAGAGGCAAAGGCAAGACTAAAGAGAGAAACCACAAACTCTTCAGGAGTTCAGGAGATTCGTGGCAAAGGCTGGGATGAAAATATTCTCTTGGGTTCTGCCACTGAACCAGACCTACAGAGCAGCAAAGCCTGTATTTGCTTTGATACGTGTCGGTGCAGATCATGAAAGCCAGGTCTGAAGCCCAGAAGGAACAGGCAGCTTGAGAGCAAACAGCTCAGAGCAAGCAAAGGATGTGCCAAGCGTTTTGATTTGAGCAAGTCCGCAGGAACTGCTGTGAACTCCCCACACCTCTTGGGTCGGCAGAGAGAGAAGGGAAAGGAAGAGGGAAAGCGCTGCAGGGCATTGCTCAGCCTTTTTTGCTGTGATGAGGTCTCCATTGCCTGATCCTGGATGGGACACTGAGAGCAGAAGCCACAGCTCCAGAGTGACTTTACACTGGCTGCAATTGTGTGTGCACTCGACAGTCTGTAGTGGGGTCTAAAGAAAAATACCAAACTCAGGTGGAAATAGGAATCTCAGCTGAGTCGGAAAGAAAACAACAGCAAGAATCAAACCCAAAGGCTTATTTCACATTCTGAAGGTATTTGCCTCTATTCCTTCCATGCTAGCAAATCTGAAACCTCTAAAAATCTGTATACTCTTTACTTGGTACATTCTGAAGAGTGACCCCTTTTCCTCAGTAGATCCAGGGCTTAAACCTTTTGAAAACAAGTTTTGAGACCTTGAAAGAAAAAGCCAGCAAGGCAGAGATCATCCTCTATTACAACAGGAAAAGGGAGGGACGAGGGATTTATCCCAGTGATATGAGTTTTTTGGAGAAGTTTAATTCACTCTCACGTCAGGTCTTTTCTTCCTGCCCTCTCCGCTCCCAGCTCCCTCTGAACCATCCTTCCTGTTCCTTGCTTTTCACCTCTGCAGGTTTGAGCAGGAGATAAACATGCCCTAATTATTTTCCTCTTGCACAGCTGAGCCCTGCAGCCCTTCATTTCCTTACCTGAATGCTCTTGCTTCCAGTGGGTTATATATGACAAAGCCTTTCGAGTATATTTGCTGTGGGGCAGAACTCAGGTGTCACACAAGCATTTCAAACCCCTCTTTTCCCCAGCACAGACTAATAAGGGACATGAATTACACTTCTTACAATCCAGAGGACCAAAATACCAAGGGAGTGAAGAAACAGGGTCAGAGATCCTCTTGCCTTCTAGATAAGTACCATGGGCACATCTCTGGTTAATAGAGATTAAAACTTGCCTTCAGTTTTGTGCTCAGTTTTGCAGAGAGTGATGAAGAACCCGGTTGCGTTGCAACCACCTTAATATAACCATAATATCCTCCATCTCAGCAGGCACGTTGCTGGCAGCTTCTGTGAAGGGCAGGGAGCAGTGGGAACAGCCAGGGCCCTAGGGGAGGCTGACTTCTGCTCCCAGCCAAGGCAAATCAGCACCAAGCTGGGCAGCACAGGAGAAGCTGATGCTTTTGCTCACTCACTACATCATTCTCAGCACACTCTAACAAGTGATGAGACCTGAAGTCTCCCATCTTAAGTGCTGTCTCATTGTACCAAATACAGACCACCAGCACAAAGCTCCACCAGGCAGACACCACCCGTGCTCTCCCTAACAAACTGCAGCATGTAAGATGGGAAGAGGCACTGAAGGTCAGCAGACCACAAAACCTTGCTTTATGCAGGTAAAGCATAGAAGGAAAAATCATCACCTAGAATATCTACTACAGGTCTTTGAACCGCTTCTCTACCAGTACAGAGAACAGAAAGGTGGGACATAATGGTCAACAAAAGGCAGCCCACTTTCAAAACCTCCAGATTCCCAGGAACCCATTACAGCCAGTAACTCCAAGGTCTTGCCTGCTTACATCACATAGGAACACTCAAAACTTCCACAGGGGCTCCCCAAGTCCTTGCAGACTCATGCTTCAAGGTGACTTCTGCATGAAGTCAAGAAAGACAACCCCAAAAAGCACAGAGGCTGCAAAGATCCTGCGCTAATGATGCTAATAACAGTGATTCCACACCAGGGATGCTACCAACAGATGAATGCTGTGACACAGACCAAGTGACAGAGGCCACTATGACTTTTGGCTCAGCTGCAGCCCCTGATCTGGGACCATATGAGCAGAGCACTGTGCTGACATGAGGGGTGATGCAACTCCCCTCTGCTGGAAGGAGCTGGTCAGAAGAAACAATGGGAGTCCATTGGCAGCTGGTTCTAGAACCCAGCCAGGGACTGAACTTCTCCCTGTGCTATAATGCAGCAGTGTGGAAAACTGTCACTCGCCAATCCTGCTTCCAGAGCTCCCTTTCCATGTCCAGTTGCTCCCAAGTCCATGAAGATTCTGCCATGTGGCTTGCAAGATCAAAAAGGCTGGGGGCCTCGAGCCAGCCCCCTCTCTGCTTTGAACTTCTAATTATTTTACTAATTCTGAGCCTAGCACTAAGATGCTCTGAGCACACCTAAAACCATCCCCACAAAAATTAAGCTGCTAAATGGCTCCCAGGATCTAATCCCCAGTGAGAAATACTCCAGCCTTTCCCAGTAAGCAAGAGCAGAGCTCGTCTAGTCATTTGCAATTAAGTTCCTGAGCTAATGAAGCTGCTTTAGACAAAAAGAAAAAGAAAAACCCAAGGACCTCAGGTCAGTCTCATTAAGCAGTGTTGTACCTTGCAGCCCCAGTGTATCTTGTGGCAAACAGCTGTGCACGATTCCAGCTCTGACAGCAGAAAAGGTGTGATTATTTATTTATTACATGAAAGCTTCAGGAGTACAAGATGCCTGTGCTGGGAGGGAGCTGGAAGTACAGAGAAAACAAATGACATTCAGCTGGACCCTGCAATTAGAAGAGGGGACGTTGACCATATAAAATGCAGGTTTGTAATGAATACTTCTGCATTTGCTTTTCTTTGAGATTCAAAGTACACAATTCAATCAAGGGCAAATGGGAGCTTGCTTTCAAGGAAAGCCAGTTTGGAAGACAAATGCAATTATGCCACTGCCATTGGCAATGCTGCAAAGTGACCAGAGAAACTTCAGGAGAAAACCTCTTAGAGGAAAATTGATTTGAAAACGATTTTGCTCCTGATTCACGTCTCTCCCCTTGTTAAGGGAAGGGATTTTCGCTGCTAGCTGTGGACCCACGTAAACAGGATCTTGCCAGCTAACATCTGCTCCTGACGCACGTTACCTATCTTAGATCAGCAAAGATCATCTTCCCTCTGCTTTCCTTTCAATTGAATAATGTTTATGCAGCAAGAACCAGATCTGATCTTCAAGACCAAAAGTTTAATTAAGTGCCAAACCAGAGAGAAAACCCTCGTTTTAGGAACTGTTTCACAGCACTCTCCCATTTCCTTACATTCTCCCACCCCTCTTCCCACATTTCCACACTGCATTAGCCTCAAGCCCTTAGGACTCTGCCTGCTTGTACAGACATTACAGGATCCCAAACTTCCCAAGCATCCATCAAGCTATTGGTATGTGTCATCGGTGCCTGAAACACTGATTTCCTGAGCTTGGTGCTCTTTATTCAACAAGCAAGGAATGACAAGGTGTTGAGCAACAGAAGTTGTGTTTAAGCCTATCTTTCTTTGTTAGTCAATTAGATCACATTCACGACGTGCAGAAGACACCAAGGTTAGAGGGTCCCTGCCAGCACTGCTCGGGCACAGTTCAACTTGATTCGTTATTAAAACTCTGCCTGTTAGCTGGTGAGGAGAGGCACATCCAAAGGGACCTGGTGCTGCTGAGAAACTCATTGAGTAATCTCCATGGTTGAATGGAGTGTTTACACAGTGTCCCCACCAAAAAACACCCCAAAACACACAAAAATACCTCTCTTGAGAATCAGTAACCCCCAGCAAAACCTCTGAACCTTGCCAGGATTATACTGCAAGTTATCCATGGCTACGGACACTGGTGGGTTCAGAGAGACAGCTTTGCATGAGTAAACCCCAGGTCCACAGCAGTAAGCTTAGTTTACAAGGGCTTTGCTGCAGCATGTGCAGTACCCATCTTGAATGAGTGTCCCCAAAATATCTGTGTTGGGGTGCACACAACCACCCTGTAACAACAAACCCAGGGGTGCATATGATGAACGTGAGACTCATTTAACGGGCTGATGTTAATGGCAAATCACTGAGCTGCACTAGAACAGTGGGAAAAAGCCCCACATCGCTGATCACCATAACTTTCAACCCTGAGCTATCCTACAGTGTGAGAGCTCAGCAATACCCCTAAAATTACCAGTCAGTGAGGATGCACAAAGGGACTTGAGCAGGAGGGAGGGGACGAATTGCAGGGAGAAGACAGACTCCCAAAACCAGCACGTGGGGGCTGAAGGCTGGAGGAAAAAATAGAATGTAGAGAGAAGAGATGCAGCCAAGTGTGGGAAAGAGGAGGGAAGAGAGTAGGGGGGTTGGGGGGTGAAGAGAAGAAAGATCTCAAGAGCATCCACTTAAGCTTTGAATTGCCTGGCTTTGTCTCTGCTTCACACAATGGAAATGTACAGTAGCAACAGACAGATGCTGAGAGCTGGTTTGCTTCTCATCTGCAATTCCAAATACCCTGTCAGGAACAAATATTTGAAAAGACATCTATCCAACCATTAATGTATCTAGTGGGTAATTTTTTTTCCCCTTTTTTTAAAGAGAAATAATTCTGCATTCATCACAAAGATGATCACGCAGAGAGATGCCAGCAGAACCACATCGGGCTAAGCAAAGTTTCAGGTCTTTCTATTTGGGGCTGAAGTCAGCTTGCTCTGGAGCTGAGAAGGTGCAGCTGGTTAAGTATTTGCAGTACAGGGGAAGGGGGGGGGGAATAGACAGCTGTATTTTTAACTGATCATGTGCTTGCTTCTGTTTCATAAGATTTATTCCCTCATTAATCACTGCCCTCCCTTCATTCATGTTAAATATAAAAATGATTAGGAAAGATCCTCATCATGGTTAAAAAAATAATTAGCTGCTACATCATGTTGCACACATTCAGACAGAAAGGAGTGATTAAATTAGGAATATTAAAACCCCATTAATCTGTGCTCAACTTAAGCTCTGCTTGTTCATCTCACAGTGGCACTTATTATTTCTGACACTGAAAGATATTTGAATTACTAGCTGAAACAAGGTCACTATCAGAAAGATGTCAGGTCAGCAATTAGTCAAAGGTGGGAGAAGCTACCAGAACTGAGCTGTGCTCAACATGCCACAAACGTGTCAAGAAGTCTTCCTTTCCCAGTGTCACTCAGATGAGCAGGTCAGCACCAGAACCTCAATGGCACACGGATGCTGATCAGCCCTTCTATTGCCTACCTGCTTGTACCAGGGCTGCCAAATCCTCCGTACAGCATCTTAACTCCTAAAGTTGTCCCAGATCCCTGTGCCCCTTCCTTTGGGAGAAAGGTAGGGGCAAGGTATACAATTTGAAACCCACATTTAGAGCTGTGCATCTTCCCTGGGCTGGTTGGGGCCCAAAGCAGGCAAACACTGACCTCCACCATGGTGACAGCTGTTGAGGCAGCCCAGCAGCAGCTGCCTTCAGCATGAGGTCTGGCAGGGCACAGGCTGTCATGGGAAGGACACAGTCAATGCAAGGAGAACAGAGCTTTACATCTAAGCCAGTAGCATTGATTTCAATGTAATTAACTAGCTTGCTCCCCACTTGCACTAATGCCTGTGGGCAGAAGCACTTACTGTTCACAAACAAAGCACTCTGAGATGTTTTCTCCCTTTCAAGACACTAATAACCTCACTCCTATTTTGCCTCACGAAGCAAAAGCAGCAAGCCTGGCGTGAGAGAGATGGTGACAGATGCAACAGAAAGACCCAGAAAAATTATTTCCTACTGGGGACTGTGTGCAAGCACACAAGCATTTGATGGCACAAGAGAGGATAGCCACAGATCCGTGCGCTTCAGTTAAAGAGTGGTCTGCTGGCAGGCGACTGCACAAGGTTGGCATTCACTGCGCTGTTTGCCTTTGTTGCTGAGTCAAGAGCATCGCATGAGTAAGATCCCACATGGGCAGTTGGCACTGGCCCCAAGGTGAAAGTCTCCAGTGCTTCCAGTTGCTCGAAGAGCAAAGAACTGCATTTGCTCAGTGCCTCGAACACGACAGTCAACATTTGCCACACAATTGTGATAGCAGGAACCACAAATTTAACTTCACATTCAAGAATGAAAGAGCAATGCTTTATCTTTAATGGAATTACTTACTCAATTGTTTTGAGAGCCCCACCAATGCTGTGTGGGAACCTTTAGACTACAACAGGAGGTCTTTGCCGTTGCTGCAGGCTCTGTTTGCCATTTCCACCATACAGAGCAAACCCCTTTGAGAGTTGCTGCTCCTGGGAGCCGCATGTTACCTGCCACCACACACAGATAAGGGAAGATGCAAGCACAGGAGGACAAAAAGAGAGCTGACAAGTCAGTCACATCTTGCAGATGAGTTCCTAGGCTGCTTTTCCAGCCACAGGTGGGCTCAGGTGCTTGGTGCTTGATACCTTTGATATATGTACCCTCATTAAGAGAGGAAAAAAGAGAAAGCACACAAACAGAAATTCACACACACAGATCTCCCAAAGTCTTTTCTAAGCACACCGTTCCAGTATACAAACTATTTACTTCATTCAGCGCTGACAAAACCACCTCTGAGTCTCTTTAACAAGGAAGCAGCTAATAAACCAGCTAACAAGCCTGCACTCTAATTGACAACAGAGAAAGGAGGGAAGGATGCTGCAGCTTCTTGCAACTGCAGGAAGGACTTTAGGGAAGCAGAATATAATTAATCAAGCCGGGATTTCACTAAGACCCCCTGGTCTTATGGAAAATGCCATAAGACATTTAATGACCACAGGCGAGGAGAAGCTTGGGTTTACATCTCATTTGAAACTGAGCGTTAAGATTAGAAAGTGATCCAACACCACCCCCAAGCCCCACACAAACTTATAGACTCATGGAAGGGACCTTAAAGATCCTCTAGCACTGCTTGCCTTTGGACAAGCCCACAGCACTCCCTCCATGAGCTGTGGGACCTCTTTTTTGTATGGGACAAACAAAACCACACCTTGCAACCACCCCAGTTACTACTCAGGGGAAAACCCAACTGAATACGAATCTTTCCAGCATGTCACTGCTACTTCATTTCAGAAAAGAGCAGCTGGGATGGGAGGATAAAAAGGAAAAGTCAAAGCAATGAAAATGTCTTTGCTAAAATATTTATTTAGCATCGGTACTTTGGGATTTGGTCTATTTAAGCGACAGCCACAACACACCAGCAAGACATCCTGACTTTCCCCACGACGGGTGGGATTTTCAGCTAGACACAATAGCAGCTTATTGTTACCCCTGAAGGCAAGCAGAGGTTTGCCATTGAGTTCCCCAAGAAAAGAATTGAGCCAGCAAAGTGCTTTCAAAATCCTCCCTACTAATAACAGTGTAGACACCACAGGGCGGCAGGGTGTTTAACAGGCAAGATCTGCTCTATCTTTTACTTAATGTGAAATTACTTTGAGGCTCACCTATATGAAAAAGAAATCACATGTGGCTATTACAGACCCACGGCAATCCTTAATCATCGACATCAGGAAGCTTAATTTAAGAAGTAAGGAAAAGCAGGAGCAAACCCTGGCAACTCCCACTAAAATGCAGTGGCTGGGGGCCCAGCAGAAGCAGAGATCTGCTTGGTGACTGAACACACTGTGCCAGTGGGTCCCTGCCCTTCATCCAATGCAGACTATGTTGGATGGGGCTTGGAGCAAGCTGCTCTAGTGGAAGGGGTCCCTTCCCGTGGCAGGGGTTGGAGCTGGATGAGCTTTAAGGTCCCTTCCAATACAAACCAGTCTGGGATTCAATGTTTAAAAGTGTATTTTCATCCTAAATGCTGTTTGGAGGTGAGGGAGCAGGACAGAGTGAATCCGTGTGGCTTCAGATGTTCAGTCTTCTGGGCCCCCTTCATTTGGTAATTTGGGTATTATGTTGTGTGCACATCATCATTGCTCCTGTTGCATGATCAGTTAAATGAAAAATCAACCAACCAAAAAAAACCCCACAAATATAACTGGCAAGACTAAGAACACCTTCAAATAATGGGAATTATCTTGGTCACCAAGAAGCAAGCAAGCAAGCACTCCCCTGCCCCAAGTATTGTGGAATTAAGACGCTCATAAATCCTTGCCCAGCAAGCCCTGGAGAAATAAGAGAGGCTTTAAATATAATCTAGCCTACCACTTCATATAGCAAAGGGAGCAGCAGAACGGAGGATAAGCAGAGATCAGCAGAGGAAAGGACAAACATAATTGCTGGAGTCAAACAGAGAAAATTGCAGGTAAATACCAGCAAGATGTGATTCCAAAAGCTTCCCAAAAGCCCACGATGGCTCCGTGGTTAACACCCAGCTCTGCCACATGCAGAGAAGGAAAGGGGCTGCGGACACATAGGTCAAGCAGAGCTGTAAAAGGAACTGCCAAATCCACTATAGCTTGTTCATCAGAGCCATGCCACTGAGACTCCATTGCTGGATAAGCTTTCATACAGCTTTGACACTTAAAAATGGTGTTAGGAAATGCAGAGCTTGCCAGCTCTTTAGGACTTCAGCCAGCACAATGAATGGCATCTGTAGTACCTCTTCCAACTTGCTGGCACAACATTTTGCCACACGTTCACACGTGCGTCCCATGGCAGAGACACACAGGCAGAGACCTGGAGCAGAAGAGGCTCAAAATGATGGATCTGGCAGGGAGGAAGCTGGGCAGAGCTGGACTCATAAACAGAAATATAATTAAAAAGATAATAAATCCACCAACAGCTGCGGCAGTGTAACCGATCCTTCTGCTCCCCAGTCCAGCTCTGTACCAACACTTGTGGTTCCCACTGCCCCTGGACAGCTGCTGTCTCAGCAGCTCAGAGAGGGTATTTCAGGGCAGGGAAGGGCAATCCAAGAGCAGGCTCCTTGCAAGAACTTCATGTTGCCAGGGAAACAGCTTACTTGGTAATGGAAACATCATTCTGGGGTTATTTTTTCTTCTCATTGGTTTTGTATCCCCATAGCATCAGCCAACTTAATCAAGCCCCAGACAGCAGAACACCAGCCACAGGATATAAAGCAACATGCAGTAAACCTCAGAGCCTCTCACAGAGCAAGCAAGAAGGTAAAGGTGAGCACCAGTGCCAGAGGCACCAGGCGGAGGAGCAAGGTTTTCTCTTTAATACATGGAGAAATGTTCAACATTGCTGTTAAATGAATCCTCATTTAGCAATAAATAAAACCAAGCTGTCTGTTTCATGGCCAAGACACCAACTCCCAAATCCGGCTGCCTACAACCAAATAAGTCCTATGCCCTCTTCTCTTGCCAATTCATCATCCCCTTCAGGATCCTTCCTGGCACTTCCTCCTTCCTGTTGCCCCATGCTAATGAAGACATTGGCACACTCACACTGCTCTGAACACCCTTTTCATGATTTATCATGATGCTATTAGCTGCTATGGTTGCAAAGACCACATTTAAATTGGAGGGTGAGATTTGCAGCACCAGAGTGAGGCAGCCAACAGCACCCACCACCTTGGGCAGGATTTAATCAGATACCCAGGGTGCTGTGCAGTGCAGAGAAGAGCCCTCACACATCAGCAACTCAGTGCAGCTGCAACCTGGGGTAACGTATGAGAGAGACCAACAGCATTTATGTTCCATTCATTGAAGATAGCACAAAACCTAAGGAACATGGCACTAAGCTTTGATAAAGTACAACCCAACACAAGAAGTCCTCTGCTGGGTGTTACCTGGGGTGGGAACTACACAGCGCTACATGAGCATGGGAAGACAAGCAGCATCTTTATCTTAGTGAGTGGGGCTTGCTTATCTTACTCTGCTGTCAGGACCTAAACCAATGCAACTTCAGCATTTCTCCCTGCTCCCACTCTGATCCATGTAAAGTTTCGCACCCACTGGACTATAAGGAGCTCCTCACAGAGATGATATCCCACAGAACAGAAACCATCCCTTGATGATCTGAGTTCTCCACACCTCCTTAAGCATGTGTGTGATCAAGCAGTGACCCTCAGAAAAATAAGTAAACCTGAGAAGACAAGAGAAGAGGTAAAATTCACTGCTGCTATCCAACATCTTCCTTGGTGGAGAACATTTCCCAACTCACATGATGCACACCAAGAGAAAAGCTAATCCCACATGGATCCCTTCAAAAGCAAACTGCAGACATCATCTGTGCTGTCAGCACCCATTCCAGCACAAGGACTGACTGAGGAATCACAGATACTTTTAGCTTCAATGACTCTGAAGTTGTCAGTCTGGGGCTTGTTGAAACTGGAGTTATTTCCATGTAGGCCAAGATCTGGGAGATTTCCAGAGCTCTTCAGATGGGACTTCTCTAAACAGAGATGGAAAGTTGTACAGGCTCATTTTGTCTTGTCTCCTACAGAGGCAGGTAAATGAGCAATGGCTATAGTGGTGCTTATCAGAGAATGGTTTAGGTTGGAAGGGACCTTAAAGCTCATCCAGTT
>JBCJKH010029003.1:0-29743 GCA_039877255.1 Loriculus beryllinus | reverse complement strand
CCTCTGGATGGCATTCCTTCCCTCCAGTGTATCCACCGAACCACACAGCTTGGTGTCATCGGCAAACTTGCTGAGGGTGCACTCAATCCCACTGTCCATATCAGCGACAAAGATGTTGAACAAGATCGGTCCCAACTTGCATATTTCTGAAGAGACTTATGCATGCTGAAAGATGTTTCTTTCCTATGCACAACTGATTTCCTACAGTCTGCTTTTGTTTACTTGTCTATTTGGATTTGCTTAGGAATAGTCAAGCACCAGTCAATGAAATGAGGAAAAATTATATGAAATATCTTCTTTCTCTAATTTTATAAAGGCTACACGTTTTTTTTTTCTTTAAAGTGCAGGATTACGGAGAATCTGACATAGAAAGTTTCCTTCATGAGAAAAGATCTATTTCCAAGATGGTTTCCCTGTAAACTGCCTTCCAAGTGCCAACAGTGTAGTCCTTATTTATTTGTTGCAGAAAGCCAGGCTCAGGTTAAGACGGGTCCTCCAGTAGTTTGTGCCACACTGATAGAAAGCTCTGGGGATGAAAATCAATAGCACGAAGGCACATGATTTTTAGGTTAACATGTCTTTAGTGCCCACTGTGCTGTTGAGCACAGATATTGGTGTTTGTGGCTATTTTTAATAAAAGCAACAGTCTTGTAACTTGAGAAAATGACAGTAATCATGGTTCAAGGTCATTACAGATGCATAGCCTATTGTAACTAATTCTCACTTTCCAAGAAAAAAAGCACAGGGCAAGTTAAATTGCTTTTGGAAGAAGAAATCTCTGTCATATACTTCTACAAAGAAAAAGCAAAATACTTATATAATATTATAAAAAAATTACTTCCAGAAGCAATCTCATGGCATAAAAAACTAGGATTTGAGTCATAATAAAATGCCAAATGTATTTTATTACACAACTGTTACATTTATAAATAATTTTTGATATGTAACTCATTGCCTGTAGTACCTGTTCTTTGCAATAATTTTCCAATTGTCTAAACTTGGGTCTCAATCATACAGATTAAATCTGAGACATGGACCAACTTCAGTTCCCATCTTTGTACAGCAAAGCATCTAGCATAAGGTCATCAACCCTGGAAATGGCAACTGGACACTATCATGGTAAGAAAAACAAAGAAGGAGCCTAACATATGAAGCCTCCAAACTAAATGTCCAGCCAGTGTTAGATACCTTTTCTTCCTCTCCACATTATCTTTCAGCTTCTCCCTTCTCCTTTCTCTCTTCCTTATTTATGATTTATGCCTTCTTTTCATGTCTTGTTACCATATGCACTGTAAGCTCCTCAGGGCAGTGTTTGATTTATCCTACATACAGCAGAGTCTCTTGAGCACAAATGCGTTATCAATTAAGAAACTCAGCATTAAGAAAAGCCAGGCTGAGATCAGTCAGCCTGAACTACTATCTAGAAGTATTTAGAAGTATTTAGAAAAATTATTCCTCAGGCACCTTTTCTCCTCCTGTTAATCCAAAGACATACATAATACATACGTTTAAAAAACCCATATTTTTTAATATGCTGAATACACTGATTTAGAAAATTGTGTAGAACATCACAATGGGAAGCTTAGTGACAAATGTTTTATGGCATACTCAGAAATAACCACTATTGATCATTAGTACCCTTCCCTGTGCCTACAACCCATATATATCAGCATGCATCCTGCTTTTCCATGACATCCCACACTTCTCTTCCTTCCCAAAGAAATGAGCAAATCCAGAAGAACATCCCAACACAGCAACAATTGTGGGCATAGATTTTAGATCTATCCAGAAAGACAGAGTTCCTATCCATCTTAACATACAAGGTTAATTGAGACACTGCTGTTCTTTGCTAGTACCTGTTCCCCTCATAGATAGATGTGGGATTTAGTCCACGAAATATATGTAAAATTGCATCTTCATAGTGTCTCACAGACAAGCAGTGTGACTTTCCTCCAGAGTCAATGTTATAATAGCAAAGCAAACTGTGAATAGCAGTGGACAGACTTAATTAAGGTTTTAATTAAGGTCTTGTCCCAGACTCTGATTTAAAGCCACACACACTCACATGAGTGTGCCACCAGAAACCACCATCACTAATTTTCAGTCTGCTGTCAGGAATCAAAGATGAAAGAAAGTGTAAATGGAAGGCAGGCAGAAGCAGCATCATCTGCTCTTTGTTGGTGTAAGTTTTTTTGTCAAACATAAAGGGCAAAGCTCATAGAAGGAAGCTGTTTACAAATCTGAATACCTCATTCAATGAATCTGATGATGAGACACCTGTATTAGGCGAACAAAAGCTAATTGTGCATCTTCATATCACCTCAGAAAACATGTAACAGGAGACTGGTGCATTTTGATTGCCAGTCAGCTTGCGGAAGTAGAATTTCAGGTTTCATTTATCCTTAATGCACATTGCTGTTTGGTCTCTGAAGTGTTTTGCAGGTCTGTTAGCCTAGCATCTCCCAGCTGACCTAATGGAAAATTATAGATTCCACACACTACGTCTGCTTTGAAAATATGTGGTTAAAGCTGTCTCAATTAATTTCCCATCTCTTTGGATTTTGTTAGTATTTGTTAGTATATGATTAAAGAATGATGCTGGAAATACCTCCCCAAAACATATTAAATACTGTAAATTCAGGTTTTATTACTACAATATAATGGATCACAAAAAGATGTAGACCCCTAATGAGAATTTGCGCTGCAGCTCAGAACAAGACTTTTCAAGGAAGACAGTGTGCCTGCTCCATTACCCTACTGCATGCCCTGCAGAACCAGGAATTTTGGCTTTGAAGGAGAGGCTTTTTGAATTCAATAGCTCCTTCTGGTGGTCTGAAAGAAAATGCTTGCTCACAGTAGAGCGGGATTAATGTACTAGTAATTCACTACAATTAATTCAGTAATCATCTGGTGGTCTGAAAGAAAATGCTTGGTCACAGTAATGCAGGATTAATGTACAATTAATTCAGTAATCATATGCATCAGCACCAGGTAGAAGTTATGCCATGAGTAAAAGAACCATTACAGCTATGATTCAAGAGATATGCCATGCAAACTATATTCCACATTACTGTCATAAAGGAGACAAATTTTCTAGGAAATCCCCCCTTCTTCTCATTCTACCATGATATTGCTGTGAATTTTCTTCTCTATAGTAAGTAAGAAAACACAAAGAATTGTGATGGAATGAAAAGTGGCAGAAGTCAAAGTGGCTATTGGCACAGCAAATTTAAGAGAAGTTCTTAATAAAGTACTTGGCAAGGCACATCTCAGGGCCAGTGGTTCTGATTTTCGAGGACTGATCAACTAATAAGGGAGGAATTTATTCCAAACCTTTCTGAAGCAATAAGAATGCGCTTTTGGTCAGGCTCAATGATACCACCTTCAAGGAGGAAGAACACATTGCAGAATCTCTGATCAACAGACCTTGAGATGCTCAAGAGCTTTTGGGTTTTTTCTTTTTAGCCTCAGACTAGCCAATGATAACATGGATACTATCTACTTTTAGGCTTACCTCTTAAAGTGTAACGACTGCACAGCTTTTACAAGGAACACATTCTGCCCTAGCCAATCTCAGTAACATTACATCATTCCCCAGCTATCCAAACAAAACATTGCCTTGGGAGTTATAAGCAGCAGTCCCTAGTCTTGTTTCTAAATGATGTATTGTTTTTAATTAACAAAATTCACTGTCAGGGCTCTACAAATGTACTTTCTATCTAATGGTCCTTTTAAGGCTGATCTGGTGAGACATTCATGGTTGCTGTCAGAGATCTCCAGAGAAGATTATTCACATCCCACCTCCAGGAGAGTGTGCATGATAACTCCACTCAGCTGGACCCCTGTTGCCTTAGATTGTGCTGAAGTGAAGCACTAAACAAAACTTTAATCTAAATCAGCAAGATAAACATTATTTATAAATACAACTGAGTCACCATCTGCCCACTCTTCCACCAAACTTTGTACTTGGCAAACCCCAAGATTTTACTAAAGTAATGAAAAAGACAAATGTTTAAATGAACTTTAGAAGGCACTACACATCTCTTTCTAAGTGCAACTTCATTAAAAAAGTTTGCAATCCAGATTTTGTTGAAAACCAATAGAGTATAAAGTGAAACCAGTCTATTTTTACCCCAAAATATATACCTGAAATATAGTACTAAGGGCAAGAAATTCAAAATCAGGATCTAAACAATAGTTCCATTCTTCTAATCCACTTATCTTTTCAGTCAACAGCCCTCATTGACATCTCTGTGAATTTTAGAATATGACCTGGCTGCTACCACCATTGAGGTATCAAAGGAAACATAATCTCACACAATAAAAAGTAAATGTTTTCTAAATTGATGTTAATATTTGGTCTAGAGCCTACTGAGAATACTGGGGGAAAACTGTCTAGGGGTTGACTGCTGATGGTCTGCTACCAAGTGATTCAAAGTCTTTCAAGATGTCAATTTAGCATTAGTTACTATTCACTACAAAGGGTGCTTCACGTTATACAAGAAAGCAGCAGAGCTGTTCCTGAACTGTGGGATCTAGCAAGAAATAGACAATTCACCACTGGGAGAGACAAGGAATGATTCCGTGCCAGGAAGAATCTTCTCCATTCTTGTATGGCATGTGTGAGGCTTTTATCTCTGGAATGCTGGAAGAAACATGCTCTGAGAGAGGTTTTGCAATCAGAGTGCCTTGCTCTAGCCAGTACTTACTTCAGTGACAGCCTTGAAGGTGGAAAAATTAGAGAAAGGGAAAACATTCCAGGTTCCCATGCGAATAACAGCAGGGATCTAGCTGCAGGATGAACATGTCAAACTAGATTCTGTGTTTACTGTGCATGTTTTTAATTAGCTCTTACCTATAAATCACAACGTGTATGAAAGTAATAAATGAAGCCATAGAAACCAATCAGGGGCCCATCTCATTACATTAGAGACTGTACATCCACAGAGCAAGAGAAATCTGTTCTCAGCATCCTTCAATGAATACACACATAAAACCAGAACTAACCAGAATACCAATGGCCTAAGTCCACAGTCTCCATAACAGTGCAGAAACAGACACAAAAGTTCAAACCAAAGGTCTACCTAGCCAGCCCCTAGTCTCTTAAAGAAAGAAGCCACTGCAGGGGACCTAGGCAAAAATAAAGATCAGGGCAAGTTTATAATAATTTTTTTCATAGATCACTTCAGCTTTCAGGAATTTTTGCTTAGAGACTTCCAAAGCCAAAATTATTTGAGTGTCTCTGTATTTAGTTATATTTGATGGACCTTCTTCCTCTGGCTTGTGTACTTACTCTCTAAAGCCATTTGTATTTGTGGCTGCTGCAGCATCTGTGTGATGACTAGTTCTATAAGTGAATTATGAAACTGTATTAATAAAGCACTCAGTCTTGCTTGTTTTCTGGTTTGATACATGGTAATTTCACTGGACATTAAATTGTGGTTGTCTATTCCACCTCTACATGACTTTATAACCCCTTGGATTTCTGTTATGCCATTGCTCTTTTCCAGCCTGAAAAGTGGTGAAATCTTTTTCCTCATAGAGACATTTCTCTAGCTACACAACTAATGACTCAGAGGTCCAGCTCTAAAGGGCCATTCAGTAGGCCAATTCTTTGGTAACCTGAGAGATTGTTTGCTCTCTCTTAACTATCCCAAACTACCTTAAAAGCAGGGACCAAGCCTGAGGTCAATGGGTTCATTGTGCCCACTGGGATACCCTACTCCTTTTGATTTGTCTTTGAAAGACTTGTAGTTGGTGTGAGTGACATAATCATTGCTTGAGCTGACAGGTAATAAAACTAGATTATAGCTACCTCTCTGTCATGAAAATTGACCATTTATTTGTAACTCTTTGATTCTTACTTTTTAATCTGTTATTTAACTGCTTTGTTCCTTAAAGAACATCTGGTAAGACAGGAACATATTAAAGGACTTTTGAAAATAAAGTGTGCTGAACTAACTAAATCAGTCTTTTCCATACACTTGCTGACCCCACTACCCTGCTGTATTTGTGAAGTTGAATTTCCCATTATAAAGCCACTGCAGCTCTTTTCTTCTGTACTGTATTTATTTGTCTGTCCAACAATGGCACACCAGTAAGCAGCTGCAAAAAGTAAAATTCTGTTTAAGGAGAACATATAAAACCAGTCATCTAGATAGAAACCAAACGTGTATATGACAATTCAAACGAGAGAGAACAAGGTAAGCATTAGCTGGAAGGCATTAACAGCAGGCATCACAGACTAGAAGTTTTTTCCTCTCCCTAATGTTGACCTGATTGATCAGCTAAAATAAGCCACTTTGCAACTCTGTGCTTCCCTCCCATTCTTTCTGAAACCTCTTTCAAGGTCAGGATTGTTTGCTGTACAATGGTTTACTGCTGAGGTGCTATGAGAATTAACCCAAGGCCAAGAATTTCAACAGACTGAGCAGAAAGTCTCCTGAAAGCACATATCCAAAAGAAGAGCCATGAGCTATGCCATCATGTCACTGAAGGCAGAGAGATCCCCTGGGGAGAAAGAGATTACAAGGTGTAGGTAGACTTGTGCTTTTTGACAGAACAGCTTGCCTGTGGCCACAGAAGAAGCCTGTAGAAGCTACAGGAGGTGATCCCAGACACCTTCCATGGCTCAGCTCAGTTTCTTGCCTACAAGACTTTTCTTTCCCTCCACAATATGTGCAGGAGGGAACCTGTGTGTCAAAACATTTCTAGTCTGAATCCAGGCATCTGGCATAACGTTCTTAGAAGGTTAGTAATGCCACGAACAGTTGAACTGAGTTTAAGTAAATGACAACGTATGTGTTAGAAAGACAACTGTGAGCCTATGGAGAATTAGTATGTCAAAGAACATTTATTTCATATTGGCTGAACTATAATCACCAGAAATTTTAACTCTTACTTGAGCAAATAAGTTCTATTATTTCTCTGGGAAATATTTTTATTCTCTTGTCCTAATATCCCCTTTCCACTTCTGAAATGCTGATTAGCATTGTCCTGGGTTCAGCAGTAGCAGTCATTTTATTCCTTCTTAGTTAGCTGGTGCAGTGCTGTATTTTTGACTTTCAGCCTGGGAACAGCGTTGACAACATCGATGTTTTTATTTGTTGCTCAGAAATATTTAGTCTGACCAAGGACTTTCTGAGTCTCATGCTCTGCCAAGGAGAAAGGGAAGCCAGGAGGAAGCAGAGACAGGACACCTGACCCAAACTAACCAAAGAGGTATTCCATACCACAGCACGTCATGCTCACTATATAAACTTGGGGCAATTACCTGGAAGGGGTAGATCACTGCTCAGGTTGGGCTGCGTATTGGTCGGCAGGTGGTGAGCGGTTGTATTCTCTTCCCTTGTTATTTCCCTTATCATTATTATTATTGGTGGTTTGTGTTACACCTTATTTACTGGGCTGTTTTTATCTCAACCCATGGGAGTTACACCCTTTCAATTCTCCTTCCCATCTCTCAGGGATCGGGTGGAGGAAGGGGTAGGGGTGAGCGAATGACTGTGTGGTTCTTATTGCCAGCTGGGCTTAAACCACAACAGATGTCTGTCCTCAAGTTTCGGACTCTGTGGATTGGTCCAAAGAGGAGGACTGGAGTTTACAACTGTTACAGTAATGTGAAGTAGGCCTAAACTACAGGAAGCTTGCATTTAGAATTATCAATGAATGACTTGAGATTGCTCACTGTTAAGCAGATATGTAATGGACTAATGATCAAGATGTCTGTAGACCATCAAAGAACTATCGTAAGTTTACAAAAAAAACCTTTAGCGTGGCTTATCTCATGTATTAAAGTGTAAATACAACAGGATAACAGACCAGAAAACATCTAAATGTGAACTCACTGTGCTGACAGTGATTAGAATTTGGGTGCATGGTTAAGTACATGGATAAAATAAAATGCCAGTTAAAACTGTTCCAACAAACATGTGTGATCAAGCAAATAAAGAGCTGTTTGAATATTTACACAACTGTAATTCCACACACAGGGAAGAAATCTGTGTCATGGCTGTCCAGACATCCCTGGGAGGAATTTGATCAGCAAAACAGAATTGTCTTTGTTACTTACAGGCTGAACAAAAGAACCTGGGTGGCTGCTGCAGATTTCCAGACAGGGATGCAAGAGTAGATAATTCTAGTAGCTGGTTATTGTCCATCCCTGGAATGGCACCATTTTGCTGGAAATGCTGAAGCACCAGTAATTCCTGAAGTACCAAGAATGCCAGCTGTGATCAGTGATCAGAAGATCTTCAGTCCTCTAACATAATGGAATTTTATACAAAAAAAGATTCTAGTGGCAAACACAACTCTCAGGTCTTGGTCCAAGAATGGAAGGATAAACTTCCACAGGAAATTCAGAGCATCACAAACCCCCAAAAGACAATGAATTTCTTTAGCCTTGCCCTGTTTGATACAAACCAGTAATGTTTTATTACAAAAATCTGTAATAAACCCTCCATTGCCACAGTTCTCTCCCTGAACAGATGATTCTGTGAGACGTGCTGTAACGGCTGGTCCCATTGCCTAACCCACTGCAAAGGGTTCAGAAGACACAATGATGTACATTACACTAAAAAAACACCCCTAGATAACATACTTCCAAAACTACAAAGACTGGGAATGAAAAGACCAGTCATTATAGTTTCAACTTTACTGTCCTCACCAGATAATCACTGCCTGGAAATGGAGAACTGTGCTAATTACCTGCAAGAGCTGCCACTGCTTTTGGTCCAAGGTATGGACACAGTGTCCTATTTATTAGCAACAAATGGGAAACCTGCAAGTCTGATAACATTTATTGCTGCATATAAGATCCTGGCTATTGTGAAAGAGTTTGTTGCCCAGATACATAAAGAGAGCAACATGCAAGCCATGTTAAGTCTTATTTATAATTTCTTACTCATGTCTCAGCCCAGCCCAAAACAGATTTCTTCCATCCTGCTTCATCCTTCCTGTGCTACTTCTTTGCTAATGTAAGCTAGGGCATCTCTCCAGATGTAATTTATACCCCCAGCTAATTTGCCTTGGATCTCACCCTGTCCTTGTTCTGCTATTTCTTTCAACTTCTCATTTCCTTTTCCTGTACACATTCTTCATGCTGATGCTAAAAAGATCTCTTTTACTGTTCTCATGAGCCAGAAGAGCTCCTGTTTGCCAGTTCAATTTACATTTCATCCTCATCAGGAGGCATTTGTTCTTGTGCTTCTTGCCATCTCTGCAGTGGTTGCATAACTACTCTTACTAGATGCAAGTAGACAGACTTTGACTTATAGATGATGTCCTGAATACAGCTGCATCATGTGTACACACATGTGCTTTTTAATTCCCCTCTGTGCAGCTCAGCTGGCAGTAACAGCCTCATAAGGCAGAAAAATAAATATACTCAGAACATTTGAGATCTTCCAATACTCTCTGCTGCTGTTTATGTTTGCTTTCACTTAGTCTGCACGGCAGATGTCTCCTTCAGACCTCTCTTGTATTGCGCAATGCAACACACACGAGTACCTTCCTCAGCTCTCACTCAGAGCATAATCTCGTATGTACCACTCCTATGAAGGAAAATCAGTAGTCAGCAGTCTTAGGCACGGCCAGACACAATCAAGATGCAGCTCATATGGCTTACTGTTTAGCGAAATTAGTTTTGGAGGACCTTATTCTGCCCCTTACACAAAGAAAGTTACTGAGCTGGAGAAGGAAAGAATTCCTGCTGCAGAACCTGACTGTGTGAAGACATTCCTGGTACATTCACTTCTGGCACAAGACAGTGAAACTGTTTTGTACATCTGCAGAATGTGAGAGACGTCCCCTTCTTCCCTCTGTCAGTAGAGGTTTTGTACTGTTGTTTCCCAGAGCTTGCTTATGTCATCATTCCAAACACATGATGTCTGTTGTGCTACCAACCACTGTGCTTTTTGTTGTCTTTACAGGAGGAAGACTTCAGAAGGAAGTTTAATAGAAAGGTTTATTATAATCCTACAAAGCCAGAGAGCAGAACCCTCAAAACTGCTTCTAAGCTTGAGCCTTTGCCTGCATGATTTAAATCAGACTGATTTATCTTGTTCCTGGTTATGTAATTCCTAAAAGGCCAGGGCAAGGCTGCTGAGAACATTTTGGCAGTCTGGTCTGCTCTGAATTGGCCTGAAATTTCCCCTGCTGTTGTTGCCTGCTACTGTAATTTTCCAAGAAATTTTCACACCTCCGTTTCTGTGCAAAACCAAACCAGCTGCACTACAACTGCCCATTGCCATCAGCTGGTAAGTCCTTACATTAATAGATAGTTCCTGAAACCTCCTTGTCATGATACAAGACAATATAGTGGAGACCACAAGTCAGCCTTGAAAACTTGTGCTTCACAAGGCTGTGAGCTTGTCTTGTGAAGCAGCCTGTGAGAACACAGAACTGCCTCAGCAAGAGCTAGACCTGCCTGGAGCATCACAGCTCCTGCTGCTTCCACCTGCAGGACAGACAAAGAGCCCTTCCTACAGTCCTGTCACTCTAAAGACATGAGAGCCTGGGTTTTCTTAACGAAGTTGTAGGACAGGAATGTAATGGCAGCAATGAGCTCTGCCCAGCTACTTCTGTGCTTGCTGCAAGCATTCACTGGAGCACCATGTCTCTTAACTCACTCTTCAATAATATTTTCATTTCTAGTGAACTCTAAATAACACCATTTTAAATGTGACCCTCTGTACATATTTAATCTACCTAAAAGTTGAACTTTGTTTAACTGAAGAGTTATTACTTGCTCAGTAACCTTTTCCACCTCCACAAATATATTTACTTCTAACCGTACAGGCTGAAAGCAAACAGCGCCTACAAGACTTTGAGGTGTTCTTGGTTTTGCTTGTTGATTTGTTTGTATGGGAATTACTGATTCAGAAAAAGTGTAAAAACACTTGCATTGCCCCATAGCTTTCTGACAATTTAAATCACTGTGCAATGTTATAATTTTGCAGTGTAAGAAACTTCCTAAGTAACTGACCTGCATGGAATTAATTTTTAAAGTTGTTAAATTATGCTAACAAGATCACAATAATAGAAAGAGCCGCAGAGGCAAGAGGATAGAGCTGGGAGTTTGTTTTGCCATTCCTGTGAGAGAAAAAAAGATTCATGTTTCTTCTAGAGCTAGCTCTAAGCTAGCTATACAAATCCTCAGAGCTCACATTAATGCAAGCCTGACTGACAACCTACCATTCAGAGCAACCATCTCAGATTTCTGCAATTAGCATGTGCTCTAAAATTTCTGATTCTGTAGGCTTGGTCTCTAATTTACATTTTGAAAAGGCTCTTAAGAATGAAGATGCCAAGGCTGAGCAAATTCCCTGCTCTTGAGACACATTCTGCATATCTGCAAGTGCAGTAAGTGTGCTTCTGTTAAAATCAATAGGTAAGTATCACATGGGAAAAAACTGACTGCTCTTACCAAGACAGGAGCACTGATGGCTTCCATGGAGAAATTCTGGAAACAGACAAAAGAAACTAATCAATGTACTGAAATAGAGAGACAGTGTATTAAGTAATGCAGAAAGTCCCAGACAGCACTTGCTAATCCCTGAAAATCTCTTCATGGCCTTAATAGCAGCCTTTTATATGGAAAACATGTAGATTCAAGATTTCTGTATACAACTTCATCACATAAACAAGAGAAAGAACAGACAAATTAGACATATCATCCCATCTGCTGCCAGCGACTGATTTTTTCTCTTTGTCAAGGTTTGTTTTAGAAGACCCATGAAATCAGATTATTTATTACTTACCAAGGAAGATTATTTCACATTTTAAGATATTTTGCTGAAGAACAGGAGGCTTGAAAATCAATGAAATATAACCTGCAAACATCAATACCTAAACAGGTCCCATATTGCAATGTTGAAGTCTGCACATAATGGGTGAAACAATATTGGTGAGATAATTTTCTGGCATTTTGATCATGGATTAAACAAATGTTACAAACTTGAAGTTCCAGCAATTGCACCCTGGTTTTGCTGTGTTTGTGCTAGGTCAGGTTCTTAACAAGTAGACACTAAATTAGCTAGGCCATTTTTAGTAATGATGTCTTCTTTGTGTGAGCTTAGTCAAGTTATTCATTTAATTAGTTTAGACTATCTATCTATTCAGTTTGACTTGCTTTGTTTGGTGCTCATATGAAGTAAGAAAAGAAAGGAAAAAGTTAAAAAAAGACCATTTGAAAGGATTTTTGCAAAATAATGTCATACCTGCTGTCTTTTCATCTTCCACTATGCTATTTAGCCAACTGAAAGAGGTTTCATGAATTAAATAATGTCTGAATGAATAACATTTAGTACTGTACAGCTGTTCACTAAACTGACATCCACTTTGCTATATCTGAAAATAAATTAAAATGCTGGCATTTATAAATAAGTTCATTTTATAAATCCATGAATTGCACTAATACGACTGCATGTTCACCACACAGAAAGTTAGTTAAATATTTACATTTATCATTTTCTTCTTATACCTCTTCTATGCAGGAAGCTTGAATTTTAATTCTCTGATTAAAATGACTGAAAACGTGTGTTACCTGTTCCTATGGTAATTATTCGGTGCACTACATTAGCATGCACATCACCAGCAAGTTAAGGGACATGGTTGCTCCTTTGTGCTCATCACCCATGAGACCACATCTGGAGTACCATGTCTGGTTTTATACTCCTCACTGAAAGAGAGATGTTGAAAAACTGGAGTGCTCACTTACACCTATTGACTAAACAAGGCCAAGGCACGGGTTCAAGGTCATGCTATGATCACTCTGGGAGTGTGTTGGTTATTTACACATTCTATAGCATGATTTTGGCCTAAGGCAGCTACAACTTTCATACATCACACCAAGGTGGAGACAGCAGACAAATAATGCCCAGTAAGTACTGTGAATGAAGGTGTCCGGTTTTGGAAAGGAGGCTAGAGCACTTATTTGAAGGAATGCAAGCTAAGTTCAACTATTTGCTCTCTAGCCAGTGAGTCTTGTCCCTTTTCATTCACTAGTTCAGAGGTTGCCGTCAGACCAATAAAGGCCAAGTTATGAGCCACACCTCTCAGCTTTGCTGTCATGCATGTACTAACTAAAATGAACCACAGCAGAAGTTTTATGTCCAGACTTTAACTCAGAACTAAAGAAATTAACCTTCATTTTCCCCACAGATTAAAAATTCAAAAAATAACCTAAGAACATGTAATACATCTTGGAGCTTTAATGGGGAAAGCATGAAAATAATCTGATACATCTAAGTGCAGTTTCTGCAGTTCAGGAAAAGGGACTCCATGCACACAGTGTAACATCTTAGCTGGTCTGCCACTTCATTCTTGCAGTTTCAATGATTTTGACGTAAACACCGTATTTCTTTACTTGTAAGGTCTTGGGAAACCTCATACAAAGCTTAGAATTACAAATATAGATGATCTCAATCAGAAATTATTATTTCACTGCAATTGCTGAAGCTTCTTTAGATTGAAGCTATCCTATAGATTAGTGACCACTACAGCTGCTGGACAGTTTTTATTCTTTTATATCATGATAATTAATTTCTAGCAAACGGACAATAGCAAAGCTGTTCTTCGTCTCCTGTCTGTGGCTCCCTGGCTGTGATCCAGCACCTCAGCTTATCTGTATCAGCCACAGGCAGACACTGACAGTAACAGATGCTAGTAAACAATGGAACCAACAAAGCTAAGGGAGGGCAGCAGGAGGAAGTAAGAACGAAAGGATTGGTTTTTGTTAAGCCACTCACGACTATGAACAATTAAGGCTAATTCACCACAAGTCAAACATGCCGCTATCCCCTGTGTCACCTCCCAGCTTCTATATCAGGTCCACATGTAAGCTACCTTTTGTTTTTTAAGTAAAAAAAATGCTACTGAAACAAAACTCTTGAGTAGAAGCAGGTTCTCAGCAATTTCAATTTGCATACACCATTTTTTTAAACCACCAGTGATGCTTTGTATTTGTAATGCAGTGTTGTTGTAGTTTGTGATAGTCTAAGGATATAAACAAGACAATGTTTATAAAGGCAACTTTGACAGAGCAGGAAAAAAAACTTGCAAGCTCTCAAGAACGAGCCCTTTTTGAGTTCTAGCTCTCTAAGCTAAACCAAGAGCATGAGTCATTGCTCTGATTTTAATTTAATTGAATTAGTCTTATCAAGGAAAAGGACAGTTAGTACAAAGGGAGCAGAAGAGAATATTAGCAGAAACAGAGGTGATAATATTTTAGGCACTCTGGGACCAGAAATCAGTAATTACTACCTACAGTACAGTGAATCCCTAATGCAGGATATGGTGTGGAGGAAGCACCACCAGCCAGCTTTTCTACTGAGTCCATGATTTTTAGTATCCACTGAAGCTGTGAATTTTAGTTCCAAGGCTAGTTTCTGGGGGCATTTTTTATCCCTCATGTAAGAAGAAAGAACGAGAGATCAAACTGTGATTTTTTGTGAAATACACTTTCTTACTTTTCACTGGACATGTCTGTGGAGGATTTTCATCTGTTACTTGTGCGAACTAATTCTGCTGCTTAATTCTGGTTTCATTTCAATCGTCACATCTTCATTTAGTACTCTGGAAAAGTATAAAATCACATCCTGAGATATAAGATCCATACATCCAAGGCTGGGGAGTGAGATGATCAGAAGTTCTATTGTAGGGTATGACCTTCTTCCAAAATAGAAGATGGGATGCCAGTATAGGTGCAGTCAGTAAAATGTAGGAGGCAAGCAATTTTGAGCAACAGTAAGCCTGTACACAGTATGTACAAGTACCAGTACAGATTGGGAGCTGACCTACTAGAGAGCAGCTCAGCCAAGAAAGACCTGGAAGTATTGGTAGATGGCAGGGGGGTTGGAACTAGCTGATCTTAAGATCCTTTCCAACCCTAACTATTCTGTGATTCTGTGATAAGTGCCAGGAGGGGTGCATCAGGAGGAGTGTGGCCAGCAGTCGAGGGCAGTGATCTTCCCCCTCTCCTCGACCCTGGTGAGGCCATATCCAGAGTACTGTGTCCAGTTCTGGCCTCCTCAGTACAAGAAAGGCAAGGAGCTGCTGGAGAGGGTCCATCGGAGGGCCACAAGGGTGACCAGGGGTCTGGAGCATCTCTTATGAAGAGATCCTCTCGTATTTTTTTTTTTATTTCAAGGTACTTATAATTGAGATTACTTAGAATTCTGCTTCTATATCAGTAATAAACTGATAAACTATTTCAGCTATTTTATATTCAAACTTAAATACTAAACAAGTTCAAATATTTTAACTGACACTTCACTATGGATTCAAATTGTAAAAAATACAGCTGAACACACAATCTGAAAACTGTTTATGGTCAGTAGTCTGTTCAAAAGGTTTAAATCTTGCTATCTGTAAGGATAGTTGAGCACAAAGGAGCTGTGACCAGGCAAATGAAAGTAATAACTTGATTTTCAAGTATTTATGGGGAAAAAAAGTATTATCTTCTGTTTGTCTTTCAAACAGAGTGTTTGAAAAATCACATGAAACCTTATTTTTTGCTGAAACAAGAAGAAGAATATTCAATGTGTAATTGGTCTACTGTGTAGTCACTGCCCATGATAAACCAGTAGAATTCAAAGAAAATTACACCAGTTCACTTTACTTTTGCATCTCCAATGAAAAGTTTTGTCCGCCTGATGATTTCTAAAGCACATTTATTTCATGCACACAAGTATTGAGAAGAAAAACATGCACACATTAGACACTAATATCCAAGATATTGAGTGAAAATGCCACCTGACTCTACCTAGAATCACAACAAAAAGCTAACCTTAGGGTTTTGTCTCCAGCTTTGAAATTCAAAAAATGAATCAATATCAACCTCACAAATGATGAGATATGTAATATTTACACAGAAAACCTTCCTATGGCACATGGAGAGGAAATCAAAGCCTAAGTTTTCATTGCTTTATCAAAGTACTGCAAAATATAATTTATCAGCCAAATGAAAGGTGGAAGGCAATAAATACCCATGATTGCTCTCTGGGTTTGCAGAAATCAGTAGCAAAACTCCCACTGATTCAAGCATTCACCATTTCACTAGGAGGAGAAGGAGTGTAGAGTTGGAGGAGGAGCTTTCTCCTTTTGAATTTTAGATAGATAATTATTTAAGCTTCAATAATTTTCAATACAGGTCATAATTGCTTGAAAGTGCTATACTCACGTGATCAGTATCTATTGCAGACAATGTTGCACCACAGGGAATAACCAACATAATTATATGGCACACTGTGGCTCTAATTAGTAGCACTGAGATTTCAGGTCGAGACAGATTATATTTCATGTTGTCTAAGTGAGGTGCCTAGAAATGCCCCCTTTTATCTTGGCTTTTTGTAAAATAAAATAGTAACCCACAAAATGATTCCAGCTCGTACAGGGCTGCAGACTTTCCAGCACTGCTTGGAGTTAAGCACTCTCTGATGAACTCTGCTCTGAGAAACTCAATTCAAGTAGCAATAGCCAGAGGAGTTCACACATGAGTAGTGTCCTTTACCTTACCAAATTTCTCTCCACTTGACTGCACTCACTGAAGTAGCTGCAACAATGCTGTTCACCATAGACAAGAGAAGTGAATCTGGCAGATAGAACTGGTATCATATGATACTATATCCTGGGACCTGTTTCCAGGTCTTCAGTGTTTGCCAGATGTCAGTCACTGAGCTAGAGAGCTCCCGCATAGGACACCAGCCTCTGGCTGATTTTTTTAGTAGGAAGTTTTAATCAAAGCATCTAGGTCTTTGTTTTTCAAACTGAGACTATGGAAAATGACAGTCTTCTCAGGAGCTCTGGTTAAGAATCTCTAGCAGCTTTCTTTGGGACATAGACTTGAAATTTGATTTTAATGAATTGTCTGGCCTCAGACATAGCTTTTGTTACTGTACAGAAGCAAGGACACTCTCGCCTTCGTTCTTGCAACTCACTTTATTGATGAGCTGGAGAAAGCTGGATTTGAGCACAAAGTGATAAGAAAAGCAAGCAGAATTACAGGAACAGAAAACAAGCAAATGGATGAAGGTGGCAGAGAAGACCAGACGGCCAAAAAAGTGGCCCTATATGTCCAGAATGAAAAGAAGCAAGCAGGATAGAGAAAAATTCAACCATCTGTAACTACTAGAAAACTACAAATTATAGGATTTAGAGATAATCCTAGGTTTCCCTATCAGTAAAACAAGTATTTTACACATTTTTAAGTATCCCATGTTTTAAAAACCATTAAACAGGAGGTACCAACATACTCCCAGTATCATTTACTCCATACACTATAGCGATGGAAGTCTGTGATGCAAATGTCGGTAGTATTGAAATTTAAGCTATGACAATGACTTAATCAGGGTGTCAGTAGCACCCCAGAAATCCATACATTCCCTCTGCATGCATGTGTTCCTATTTGAAAGGACGCAGTATAGCAAAGAGAGAAAGCTGGGAAATGAGGGATTAGATTTTGACCTTGCAACCTCGGTCTGGCACAACAGGCTCCTGGCTGTATTGTTGACAGAAGAATGGAACACCAACCTCCTAGTTCAATTCCTCTCTTCTTGATCTTCCACTTTTTCCACACTAACACTACTGACAGAACTCCTCAGTCACCTTTCCCTAAACTGAAGGCTTATAGCAGTGCAGTTTATCACAGAAATCAGGAATCTTTCTGTAGGGTTGCTGTTTTGGGGTTATTTTTTTGCCTTCTTGTGTAGATTCAAGGTTATTAGTTCAAATTTTGGGCATCACTCAAATCCTCAATGCCATTTCCTACCAGATCTTTTCCATTCCCTACTGTCTTCTGAGGTACCTAGATTTTATAGTTGTCTACACTTTTTATTGGCAAAATCTCCATGTCACTGGCACATCTGCTGCTGGATACGCACCATATGCTGCTTCTTAAGCTTTAAAGTTATCCAGTGCAGGACGATTTCATGAGTCATTTGCAATATGAATATGTTGTTTATAACTGTTTTCCTTACAGAAACCTAATAATCATCTTAGCAGGCCTATTTCTAGCAGTAAATTAAGTCTAGTGAAAACATATACTGCTTGCATGACTAGAGACACCTTTACTAAGTTTCAGACAATTAAACTCCTTCCAGATTGTTAACCCAGTTCAGGGATTTATATGGACAATGCATCAAAATATGCCAGAAGGTAACAAAAACGTTATGAATATTCATTCCTAAATGGTCTACCACAAACAACTACAGAGCCCAGGAGACATCCAACACTGTCAGTCTTCTGCAGAAACTTGTGTTACCAAGCTTGCTGAAAATATCCCTTTTAGGAAATAATAAAACTCAGCCTTTTGTGGGGCAAAAGCAATCTTGTTATTATTCATACCGGTTTCTAGTTTGTGATATTGAAAATACATATATTTTCTTACCTTAAGAGTGTACCTTTTACTAACTTTATTAAATCTAATTCAATTCTAATGTTGTCCTCCACCCCACTGGCATAGTGTAGTTAGTGACTTTCATTTTATGTACAGATATTTTGGCAGATGGTACACTCAGAATCTCTGTACTTTGAACTAGCAGGAAATACTTCATTAAACATTCTTTAAAATTAAAATGTTAAAAAAAAAAAAAAAAAAACTAAAACAAACTGCCATAATAAATCTTATTATTATGGGAAGTTGATGGATGGGACGCACTTATGTCACCAGTAAAATTTCAATATCTTGACAGCAATTTGTTTTAAACTAATTTCTCAGAAGTAAACTAGAAGTTAATATTTCCCCAAAATATACGTGTTCTGTATAACATAGTGAACACATGAGAACATTTTCCTATTTTGGACTCACAACACAAGCTAATGAAATTTAGTCCAATAATAGGGTCACCAATGCTAGGCAAACTTCTTTCCCGTGGCCTCTGTATCTACTCAAAGCACGGTTCTGTCATCCCTGACTTAGTAATAAAAAAATAATAGAGAAAATATGAGAATAAGACTGGTCAATTCAGGTTTCAGTTACCTCTACTGCTACAGTTATTGTCAGTATTTCCCCTCCACCTTTTTTTAATTTATTATTTTTTTATTAGCTACAGAGGTAACACAAGCAAGCACTGAAATCATTGAAGTTCTTATGCAGTACTCCACCTAAAGAGCAGTATCTTTCTAAATCTGATAAACTGAAAACACCATCCTTGTACTAAACTCTTTTCACAGGTGTGAGAAACTAAATATAGTTGTTACCAGTGAAAAACAATGAGACATGAGCTCTCTCCAACATAAAAATATTATTATGAAAGGCAGCCAGAGCAGAACTCAACCACAGGTATTTCAGTCCTGCTGAAGCAAGGTAAATCAAAAATATCAGCAATCAAACAGAGCTGTTTGGTGACATTAGTTAATAGATAAATTGTCAATGTATGAAAAGTATTTCTTTTCAGAAACCTAGTCTAAGTTAATACTAGCTAGCTAAAAAGTTAGATGTACAAGGATTTCCTTCATTCAGAAACAACACAGTTAACATATGAGATCTTTCTAGCAATGCCCATGTTATTTTATTCTCCCTGATCTAAGAAATAACCCAAACAATACAAAAAAACTCAAAAACCTCTCACATTGAAAAAAACAACAAAAAGAAAAAAAAAAAAAACAAATAAAAAACAAACAAACAACACCCAAAGAACCAACCAAACAAACCAGAACTAAAAAACCTCTCTCAAAATAAATACTAGGTTATGATAAGCACCACATGTCAAGCTGCTACCCAAGGAGTATTTCAGTAGCTATTGAGTAGCTGCATATTGCCAACTGTAGTTTGGCAACTACAGAGACATGGTTATCCAAGAGTTAATCAGTTCTCACAAAGTGTCTATTCTGTTTTTTGAGAAGTGCTCCTTCCCATCAGATTGCCAGGAAGTCTTGGAAGATCATTCCTCACTTCTATCAAACCCTCTTCTTCTGATGAGTGGAAGACAGTTCCAGCATTGCTAACGTTGGCATTAAATTATCTTAACATTATTTGAACCAGATTTTTTTCTTGTTTTAATATTATTTTCACTGCTAGCTTCCTCTGGGGATCTGTTTGAACAGCAAAATTGATCAGAAGCCCATATGCCAGGGTTTAACAGCTAAATGGAAGTGAGAAAATCTTCAATTAGCTGAAAGTCATTTCAGCCATGCAGGCTGTGAAATGTGCATCTACTGACCAAAAAGCTGTAAAAGCTGATTTAGCAGTCATTATATTTTCTAATTATTAAACTCTAGATGAACATCAAATAATTAGTACCATTAATTGAAAAAAAACAACACCAGTAATACAGATGATTACTTAAATATTGGAATTGGTTTGGATAGTACAAGCACCAGACTTGATGAGAAAGTGCAAATGGATCACTGTATAAATCAAACAAACTGGACATCTTCCAACATTAAATAACTGTTTGTATTTTGGGCATATTAAAAGAAATACTCTTATTCTAAGTGATCAATTATAAGCCAGTTTCACAAGCAGTTTTTTCAAAGTTATTTTGACATTATTAGAAAAAAAAGAAAGAAAGGAGAAGAGACTTCTAAATACACTTAGATGAACAAAAACTGATAGTTTTTTTCCAAAACACAAATAATACTCCCTTATATGGTTGGTTATTATTTCCACTGCAGTAGTGTTTTGAGATTCAGTCATGGTACAGATTCCCTCTGTGCTAGACATTGTACACAGAACAAAAAGATAACCCTTGTCTTGAAGAATTAACAGGCAAACACATGGTTATTTGCTAGACAATGCATTTTAGATCATAATTACCACATTTGTTCCAAGCCTGATCATCTCTCCTCTTTCTTAATGGAATCAAGTTATTGACATCACAACTGCTGGCTAGAGAGTATAGGCTTATTTGAGACAATATGCACAGTTAGTATGAGAGGGCTTCAAAGTTATTGTTGAATTCATTATTTAGAAAGCATATCACTTGTTTGGCTTTGATATACTAAGCAGTAACTGATGAATCGCGTATTCTTCTGAAAATATTTAATCAGACAAAGCTAATTCAGCTTTGTCGTCTGTTAGAATCTGTGCATTAAGCCATCTGCTTTTATGGGGGAACGGGAGAGGAAAAGAGCGTGTCAGTTGTCAGTAGAAAGGAGTTAAATAAAACTCAGTTTGATCAGTAGAATGTCAAAATATAAATGAAGACATAAATGAATGAAAATCATTGACTACTGTCATTTCTGAGACATTATGCCTTAATGTCATGAGACATAAATTGAAAGATCTTTGTTTCCATCATTGTCAAGGGGAGTTTTACAACAAGTTTCCTAGAAGCCAGAAGTTTCTTGTGAGATTTAAATATGACCAGTTTTTGCTTATCCCTTTATTCTCTAAATCCTTTACAATGGAAGACAAATCATGTTTCAAGCAATCTTAGTTAAAAAAGGACACATATTTCAAAAGCTGATGTCTTCTCCCAGGACATTTTTACTTCACCAAGGAAATCCTTGTACAGAAATATTACTCACCACTGTTCAACTTCCTCTGCTTTAGTTTGTTCTTCAAAACATACTCTCAAATGGAAGTATCTGCACTGGCACTCTCCTGAGTAATCCTTCACCTCTTGTCCTTAAGATTCACTGCCCCTGCACTTAATTGTGGAGAAGAATAAGGTCACAGCAACCTAGATTTTATGTGATATTAGTTAAATAAAAGAAAAACAAAAAAAAAAGAAAAACAAACCCAACATCAGTCTACACTGCTAGCCTTGTAAGCCAGTTTCTGCAAGAGAAAACCTGCTCTTTTATTGGCTTTGCAAAAAAAATTAGCATGCAATGGAACGTCATCATCTTTGCCAAGCAAATAGCTGTAGATATGTATTAAACACTCCTAAGTCTTTTCGATCCCATTTACTCTCCACCTGTCTCTTAAACTAAGCATCCCATCCAGGCAGAAGCCAGTGTCACCCTGATTAATACCAAATACAAATCTGTGTATTTCAAACACACAACTTCTTGCTCTTGTTCACGGTGTTTGCATGAAAAGTACAAAGATAGTCAAGAGATGGCAAAACATAAACCAGACAAACAGAATAGCATTCAGTCTAACAAAGCAGTGGTATTTACATGTTTTCTGCAAGCTGTCCTCTTTGTAGAGGTTCAGCCGTATGGACAAAGCAGAGGTTCACTGGTTCTGAATAAAAGTAATGATATGTATTCTTATGAATGTATCACTGTATATACATATATATACTGTTGAATGTCAAATGACTTTAAGAGCAGCAAAATATAATGCTCAGTACCCAGTGTGATGTTATCTTCTTTTGAATCAGAAGTGGATTTTGAATCTGTCACCAATCATAGATATATTCACAAACATATAATGTATTTGCTGCTTGTACAACAAATATTCTACCTGAACAACGGAAGTCAGAATAACAGCAATAAGAATGTCATGATTCACTATTTTACAGATATTTACTGTAGGTTAACACACACCCCTCCAACCCCACCACCTTTTTCAGGTATTTTTATATTTCAAAACACATCTGAACCCTAAATTTTTGGAAGCTCTTACTGAAACATGTTTTATTTCACAGGACTTACAATTATTCAAAGCCATGAAAAAAAAACACTGCATAAAGTAGCAAAAGAGCACGGTTTTCCTCCTGCTAAGGGCTTCTCTGTTACCTGGGTTTAGCAGACAAGGGCAACTATGCCATCGACTCCCCATTTTCAGGGCTTCATTCCTGTGCCAGCCACACCAGGACAATGCGGCACTAGGCATTCTTCTCCTCTTCACTGATGGCAGGGGTGTTTTTCCAGAGTTAAAATTAATGGACTTAATTAATGGAGAGCTCCATTACCAGCACTCCTCGGCTTAGTTACTCTCTACACACTGAACAATAGACGCTACACTTCCAACAACACACTGTTAAAAAAACGTGATCAAAATAAAGCACACCAAACACCATCCAAAACTCCTACTATTTACACTAATGTGTCAGGGAACCTGTGGGCACAAGGACCCCCCATGCACAGTCCAGGACCCCATTTCAGACACCAGTCTCTGCCCCACTGACATCCCAGCGGGGCTGGTCTTCAGCTTACCACAGTCCTGCCCTGCCCAGCCATGGGCCTCACCAAGCCAGGCCCAACAACAAGTCAATTCCCAGTCTGGGCTTGGCCCAACCCTTTTCCTATGGAGCTGTGCCATGCTCAGGGTTGAAACAGTGCCCTTCCTGCCACCCAGGGTGTCACCAATGCTGCTGGCCCCAACAATGCTCAGATGTACTGATCCCAATTGTCAGGAAGGTGCTTAGCTCAGCCCAGACTATGGGAAGGGCAAAAGCTTTATGCTGTATAGAAAATAATTTCTACAGCATTTTTTTTTATTTTAAATATGACCCATATGTCTCATAGTTCTAGCTTTTCTGTGCTTTTTTGTCGCTATCCCCAGTGATGACTGCCACAAAGTCTTGAAAATCAAAATATGTAGATAAGATCCTTGTTTATCAAAGTCTGAAGCCAAAGCAAGACATCCCCTAGCTATTCACAGAAACCCCTGCACCAGCATGTGTGTCAACCACCTGAGAGAGACACTGACCAACATTTTCACCTCAGGATCAGGAGTCAAAGAAAGCAGCACTTATATATACAAGTCCATATCGATCATATCTATGGCAAAATTTACAGATTTAGGATACGATCTCCAGCAGGAACACCTATTCTTGCTTTTCTTTTACTGTGAGACACAGAACATCACCAGAAGAATACTTCTTGCCACTTTTTTACCCACACTGTAAAACTGTTAGCTAATTTTAGTGTTACTTTGCATTTTTCTTTTACCCTTCAGATCACACTGCTTCCTTATGAGCAAGGAGGTGAAGATAAAAGAAAGCAAAAAATCCTTGGTGAGTTATTTTAATGCCTAAACGGCGAAACACCTAATTATTTTTGAACTTGTTTTACCATAATCGGATTGTTCCTACCCAGTTTTCACGATTAAAGCATTATCACAAAAATATGAAGTTTTCAGGTTTTGATATATTTGGGGTATCAAGCTTTCTGTGCTTTTTTTTAGGAGTTATATAACATGAATCACAGACTTTTCCTCTTGGAGAAATGACAGGTCTTGACCCATACACATTTTATCAAATAGTGCTTTAAATAGCTAGGTTTCTCAGGAATACAGTTAAAGGTAATGATTTTTACTGCTGTTTCTGGCACATCTTTTCCTACCACAGCCATATTTATTAATAGTTAGCATGCTATTTTTCCAAATCTTGTAAAGAACATCTCTTGTGGCCATTAGAGTGTGTTTCCTACGTTGACAATGTTGCAGAAATGACCTTTTAATTCCTATAGTCAATTTGTAGCATTTTAAAATCAAAATTTAATCAGAGCTTCGAGATTTAAAATAACCCTGGCAAGAATTTTTTCTCCAGAAGTCATTAATAAGCAACATTATATATCTAATTAATAAGAAACAGAATACCATACCTCTGACAAATACGGGGTTTGGGATTTATTTGCTTTATAAACAGACAACTCAACTACTTTTAAAATCCTTTGTTGTGGCAAGTAATGAGGATTATATTGATCCTTTTATTTGTCTTGTAGATGAAGGTGTCTTTGATCATATAAGTACCATGAATCGCCATGGCAATATTTAAATATTCCCTTTCCTATCCCTGATCCCAAAGTACAAACAGCTGCTGTAGGGGAATAAGAGTGATGTTTTAGATGAAGAAGATCATTAGTTGTCGGTTCTTAAAAGGACTTTTTTAAAAAAAGAATACAGAAAAGGAAAAAATTCTCTGACATGAGCTACAGGGAGTCTACTTGTGCAAATGAAAGACAATCATCCTGCAAATGATAAGCCCCTCAACAAATACATTTTCTATTTTTCCACAGACAAGACAATGCTTAGTAATATACTGACTTTGTAAAAACTGAAGACTTTACCACAGTAAGAAATAAAGCTTCAGTATTTCATTAAGGCCAAAGTAAACATCAAAGGTAAGACAGGAATTCAATACCCAACCTCATGCCTTTACTGACTGTTCTTCTCAGTATGGAAAAATATCCCTGTTTGCATCCCATATGGTGCGATTCACCTGACCTACTATGAGATGTCTAACTTCTAACTGCCTAAATCTAAGCTGGTCACATAGACCCGAAGAATCACTGAATCATAGAATATCTTGAGCTGAAAAGGATGCATAAGGATCATCAAGTCCAACTCCCTGCTACTTACAGGACCACTTAAAATTAAATCATACAAGTAATTGTCAACCAGACACTCCATGAACTTTGACAGGCTTAGTGCCATGACCGCTTCTCCAGGAAGCCTGTTCCAGTGATTGACCACCTGCTCTGTGACTCCTCTGTGATAATAAATGGAGAAAACCAGGTATCAACAGAAGGTGAACCACCACATCTTCTATTTTTGTCATTTGCTCAACTCCCACTCTTACATGGCTAATCATAGCTAGCCATTCCTACCAACAGGGCAACAGACACCTTCAGAAGCATCTAACAAGATGAAAAAACTTAGGAAATGATGCAACCCTATTTTTTTTTCACTAAAAGTACAGCAGATACAGTCAGGAGAGATGACATTCATTCCTTATGTCAGACTCCTGATTTGTGAAGGCTATAAGAGGACATTTTTTTTCCAAAACTTGCATAGCCCTGGTTCTCTTCAAAAGCCACGTAAAAAGGACTCAGAAGCCAGTTTCTTACACGATGACACAAAACATGAAGGATTGTTTGGGACCAAAGAATCCTAAACACAGCAAAGAATAAAGTATATAGATAAACCAATTTGCATAATGAACACGCATGTGTATAAAAAGGTGGCAAGTTCTAAGTGAAGCACCTAGTGTCCCTTTCCTACTCTTTTGATGGCTTTTTTCAGAAGAAAGGCTTCATTATTCATTATACATAAATTTCTAAGCAATAGTAAAACCTAAAAGGATTATGGATATAATCTGAAACTGTTCACTGGAAAGTGCTATAGCAGGCTACACCAGACTAGTCAAAATTGACAAAGACAATCAGAGAAACAGCTTTAGCATTCAAAAATATTCTTAAAACTAGACTCTTCATTTTGATTATCTATCAAAGTAAGAAAGACTCACATCTCTGGTAAGACAGTGAATGTACAAAAGTAACTCAGTGCTTGAAAAGAAATGAAAGGATTTTTGCAGATCAGTCATATGAATATTTATACCCATAACAGACAGCACAGTCATTTTCCAATTACCATGTAGGTAGAACAGCAGCTCATACCAAATTTCTGAATGAAAATGCACATCATGCAATTTCTCTAGTTTCTATATGGGTAATAGAACACCTGGTAGAAAATTGCTCATTGAAGTTAATTAGCCAGCAATTATCACCAGTTACATTTCCAGCTGTTCTGTTTCATCCTAGACATCTTAATTTATTCATCTGGCATATTCAGATCTGTTTCCTCTATATACATACGTTCATAACAAGAAGAAGGAAGAAACCCTGTTTCTGGGGAATTAATCCCTCATCTGTCAGATTCCTGATTGCAACTTCATCAGTAATCAAGTGCTGGTAAGTATGCAATTTACACTAATTATATTTCTACCTGGAATCAAGGCAGCTCTGTACTTAGTTGTTTAGGGATATATATGTCAATAAAACTCATAAAAATTAATCCATATCATTTGAGGAAATGAGGTATACATTCTTGACGCTGCTTTTACAATGAAGGTCAGATATACTCCAAGGCTGTAAAATCAAGTCTTCAGTAAATGACTGAGCTCACTAGTCTGTACCACAAACATTTTAATAAAGCCAGTACTACTCATGGCCCTTTGCAGCTAAAGAAAAGAAACAATAAAGCATTTTTTTATATGCCATGTAATGGTACACCAGATATTTAACAAAAAATCAGAAATTGAAATTGAGTAGTGCTCTCACATCATGACATAGATCCAAATAACATTAATTTCCTCAAATATAGTAATTACTCCAACTTGCTTTGCACTTAAAATTTTAACTTTCTCCTTATTGATCTTGAATATTGAAAATTTAAATAATATTTTAGAAGGCAATTAATTACATAAGCCACTTGCTTCTGTCCCTTAACTGGATTGTAATTTAATCATCCTTTCAAGTGAAATTAGAATAAGGGGTTGTGAAACACTGCTTATTTGGATGATTAAAATTGATTTGCTGCAAGTGCTTGTGCAAACAAAACTCTAAGGCTCTGATGTCACCCAAAAATGGATGTAAGAGCAGAATGTTGAGAGGAATCATATGTAAATTATATGAACACTACTGCAGTTGTTAGTAGTTGTACCCACTCCCCCAAGGGAAATCGCCACACAGCCCTTGTTCCTTCATACTCCATGCACAGCATGGTTGGCAGTAGAGCTGGTATTGGCATCTTCTTAGCTTTTGTGTTCCCCTGTAAATCCTGCCCTCTTTCCTCAGAGTATCATTTCTCAGCAAAGTGCAGGAAAGCTACAACAAGCTTCCCTGTCCAAGTGTCCAAAAAGTTGCAGAGGACAGGTAGCTGCTCCACAAAGGCAGAGGAAGGGAAAGGACATAACAAACTGCACACACACACACACACACACACACCCCTTTCCAAAAGGAGCTGAAAGAAGTGGTGAAGGTGAAAAGCTAGGATATAGACCAGAGGATGTGCTAAATTTCTTCTTTTGTTGCCTTCCGTTGTGTGAGAGTTGCTCTTTGTCCAATTTAGAGGGTTCAGAAAAGAAACGAAAGGCTTATTTGTAACTTTTCTGCCTATGGGAGGAAGGTGGCAAGACAGAATTTTTTCTTGGTTTTCCTTCATGCCCCGTGGGAGTTGTCTTACAGGTGTCTTTGCAGCTAAGAAGAATGGTGTGGAAGGATACTGTTACATTCCCAAAGGAAAGAAGACATCTGCAGATGCCATAATGCAGAACTTGCAACTTTGCCTTATCGTAGAAAATGTTTATATTAAGGCAGAGTTGCAAGGCAGTACATATGGTTCAGGTTAGTCGAGGGCACCCTCAGGGTTGATCCTAAGTATTAGTGGATATCAAGATTGCTGGAAGCGAGCTAGAGCAAAATCTTCTAGCTCTACCCAAGGACTAGGCACATCAAATACAGCCACCCTTATTTCCAGAACAGATAACTAAATAATTCAGTAACACTACCAGTCAATGAATTTTAGACACGTCTGGCATGAATATTGGTTATATAAAGCTAAAAAAACGATTCCATGTGGTTTATATTAGGATATTAGAAGTTTATTCAGCCCCTTTTGGATTACTTCACACTGAACATATCACATTGCACTAACATTGACACGCTAACATATGTTAATGTGTCAATGTTAGTAAAAAGAATGTGTAGTAATAGGGAATTTAGATTCCCTAGAATTAAGGACTAAATATCATTAACAATATTAGATGATATACACGCACAGAAAGCCAAATAACTGTGCCTGTTAGTGGACGACAGCAGTCTGATAGTGATATATATTCATTCATTATAATCAAATCAGCGTTAATATATTCTGAAGTAAAAAGATTGCAGACATCTCATCAGAGAGCTTTGCCACTCAGTCATGTGAATCCTATTTACACCTGGCTTACAGAAATTATAATTCATAACAAAACCTGTTATGAATTAGTTAAAATGACATATGATTCTGTGCTCCAAGCTACCAGTGTGAGGGGTCACCTTACATGAACATTACCAAATTAAAAAAAGCTAAATTCTGAAGCTAACAGTAACTGACCTAATTGTCATAGGTCAGATCCTGATCTCACTGGCTAAATATCTCTTCTGACATGTGTGCAGACAGTAATCAATGAAAACGCTAATGTTTATTTTTAAAAAGAATATTGAAGATCAAAAGATGTGCATATCACATTTAAGGTATACCACATTTTTCTTGAAAAAACACATACACTAAGTATTATATTAAATATTACATTATTTCTAATATATTAAGTTTTATTGCTTTATTTTAACCTTGCATATGTTCAATTTGTACCTAATAGATTTCATATAAAGCATGATAAGCAATCAAATTCAAAACAATTAAGTACCTAGAAGACAATAAAACTATTATTACCCTTATAGACACCACAGTTTAACTTCTTTTGTCAGTAGGTAGCTATCTTAAGTGGAGAAGAATAAAACAGGAGCTGTAATATGACTTGGCTTTAGTTAAGTTTCAGTTGCTGCACTGTGGTTTGGGGACCCACAGTGTTTGACTACAGGACTTGTGTGCCATACTAGGCATATAGCTACAGGAAAGCAATTTAAACCACATATTAGCAATGGGTACTGAACCCTGAGGGTCTCTAAATCTACAGTTGCATTACAGAGTTCTGTGTATTCCTAAACACAGGCTTTCAAGAAAAATCTGACATTTCCTTGCATAAGATTGCAGGTGCCAAAGATCCCCTGTGATTTGAAGACAAAGAGGGAGGCTCTCCATCACCTAAGAGGTCCCAAGAGCTATGTTTGCTAAAGCCCATTGGTTGAGCAGTAGTCCTGCCACCCTGGTTAAAACAATTCACTGGGAAATGGTACTAGGTGCTCCCGAGCCTGAGGGGCCTGAAGTCATAGCTGTTCATTCCCAGCTGTAGTTTGCTTTGGCCCCTACCTTTCCTATGGGTCAAAGAAAAGCTGTGGACACAGAGCACCATCAAAGCGAGAGCTGTATGGCCAAAATACTGTAGCTCAGCCCTTCCCCATCTAAAGAGACTTCAGCATGTTCACACTATGACTAACTCACTTTGACACTGTTTCCGAACAG
>JBCJKH010028998.1:0-24239 GCA_039877255.1 Loriculus beryllinus | reverse complement strand
TAGGGGGGTTGGAACTGGATGATCTTAAGGTCCTTTCCAACCCTAACGATTCTATGATTCTATTTATTTCACAGCTGTATGAGTAGTGTCATAGCATTTATTGTAAGTAACCAATATGTCTTTTCTTTAAAGGTTAACTTTGGCATCTTCTTAAAAATTCTCAGGATGCTGGTTTCCAAGCTAAAAGCTCAGCAAATGAGCTTTCATGACTACAAATACAGGTATGTAACAAATAACAAAAAAGTCCTATCCCCTTTTTTAATCTCTCACAATATCAGGAGGTTGCTGTTTGCCCTGGCAGATCAGACATTTACTTACCACCACAAGGTGCAGCAGAGATTCAGAGTGTGATATAGGAGAGCCATCTGGAGAAACGTTTTCTTATCTGAGGGGTAATGGCAGGTCTGTGACTGTGTCCTGGGAATTAAGGGTGTTTTCTCAAGGACTTTGCAAAGCAGTAAAATCTCTGCTCTCAGGTATCCTCATTGTACACCCGTGACCTCTACCGCTGTGACACATTTCTTTCCTTGAGTGTGTGATTAAACATCCTCAAAGAAAAAAAGGTGTAGAAGATTAAGTGACATTAGCACTTCTCATCTACCTTTTTTGGCAGACACTGACTCAAGAATGTTCCTGGTCTTCTTGTAAACCCAATGAGAATATTATCCTTAGTCTGCACTCCTGTGGGCCCTGGTACGGGCTCTCTGGCTAGAGTCTCAATGGTACATCATGTCTTACGAGAAGTCCTGGAGCTGGCCTTTGCATAAGGGGCAGCTTTTTGGCCTCCTCACATTTTGGAACCACCCAAGAAAACTGGGTGCAAAGAACTGAGGGTGCAGTGAAAGCTGCACTTAAATAATGAAAACCTGAGGGTTTGTTAACTGCTTTCTACATCCCAGCTCTTTCCTATACTGAGCATCTTGAATCAAAGCATTGTGGACCTCTGTTTGCTACTACAGTCCTGACTTCCTATTTTATTGTCTAACAGGACTGGGCAGGGGGATAGAAATTCCACTTCTAACTTCCAATTAAATCCCTAACAAGAAGTGTATTTCCATCTCCCTTAAACATTCAAGGTTGAAAAGATCTTAGATATACTCTGCAGATTACTGTGATGATAGTCCTAGACAGCAGCATTTAACATGTTTTGTGTTGCATTATCTTTTCTACTGCTTACAGTTTTGTTGTAATTTCTAAGATTCAAGTTTACAATGGAAGTGCCCCTTGGGACTCACTTTTTAGCTCTCTTCTTTCATCCATGCAAACACGTTCTCAGACTTCTCATGGAAGATGGTCTTCCATAAAAAATCATTGTGCTTTTTGAAAGTAGACGACTGCTGAAAGTACCACAGAAACCTTCTATGCAGCTACACAGAGCTTCAGCAGTGGCAGGAAGGCCTCCGAACCCTGTTAACAGATTGCTCATGTATAGCTATGTAAATATTTTTGGGTTACCAAGCAATGTAAGCTTGATGATCGTGGCTTTTCTGTTCAATTTAAAGTTTCTAACTTTTCACCTTAAGCCCAAAGCTAAGATTCATTCTTGTACAGACCGCTCCAAAATTCGTATCTGGGAATTTGTCCTCCAAATCACAAAATTGCTAATATCCGAGGAAGTATTTCTGGAACCATTTATTTGTAGCTGAATATTTGATTTTTTTTTTTTTTAAGCAAGGATATTGAAAACCCACTCTAATCAAACATTTTTTTTTTAAGATTGGCAAGATCTACACTTGTGCTGATTCCACTATTGGGAATCCATGAATTTGTTTTTACTTTCATCACTGATGAGCAGGTGGAAGGACTTTCAAGGCATATAAGACTTTTCATTCAGCTGACCATGAGCTCATTTCATGTAAGTACCATTTTGCAAGTATTGGTTTTACGGGTCATAGATCCACGTATATACATGGCCCACCTGTAGATACTGCAGATACACAGCATTCTTATTTAATATTATTCCAAGGTCTAGTGTCTCTAAATACACTATTACAGTGACAAGATAAAAAGAAATTCCAAACCTGCGTGTTCAAAATATGCTAGTGTTATCCTAAAGGTGGATTTGTTACCTGGTGTGCCATAAACCAATTGCCACATATTCAGCAGAGATGCTGCTTTTGATTCAGGTGGGTGCTTGGTGGCTTCTCACAGACCAAGCATACGCAATGAGGGCTTCTTTGGTACATTCATACACAAAAGTGACAGGGTAGTACACTCTCAGTTACAATGGTTGGTCAGGAATTTACATCTAATTAGATGCTAGATTAGATGGTGTTAGAATACATGCTCCTCAGTTACATATCCCTACTTGGAGAGGCTGCAGTGACTCGATGTTATTTTAAGACTCATTTTAAAGTGAAAACGTAATTTACTGGCTCATACAAAGAAAGCTGACACAGAAGTGAGGTTGCTCATCCCTGCTAGAAAACACAAACCTCACTCTTCCTGGAGGAACATGCACGTGCTCAGCTACACGGCACACTTTGGAAGCAAAACTTCTCTTCAAAATACCCAAAGGTCTTCGACAATGTTTATTGCAGATTCTCTTTTTTAGCTGCTGCCTTATTTGCGAAGGGATTAGCTAAAAAGCACATAAACTGTACACATTGCAGTTGTTTAGTCTGTAAATCTTCTCAGTAGTTTTAAAAAGCAGTTAAACTGTTTTGTTAAAGAAAAACAATTACCCCTGGGAGCTCAGCTGGAGGCTTTAACTCCAATGTTTTCAAACAGCACAAAATTAAATCCTCAGTAGGAGTTCCGCTGCAGATAGGCTGCTGCTTCTCTATAGAAAATGGAGCAATTGAAACATCTTTGCTCACTTGGTGCATGCAGGAAAAAATACTGGTCTCTGGTGGATAAAGGTCATTATTTAATGAGTAATGTATCTTGTTGCTATTGTCAATAGAGTTGAAGAACAATTAATTCTGAGGCTTACACATGCACCCATCCTTATTATGCTAGTGAACTTTTCTGAATTCTTTGGTGGTTCTTTTTCCATCACACTATGGTCATTTTAAAAATGGAAGTGATGGCACAGGGGCAAGATTCCCAAGTATGAAGTTCCATGTATGGCATTAAATAAATCGGGATATAAAGCTAGCATCAAACATCAGCTGAATTTTCCACTTTCTGGTATGATTTTACAGTGCTTCTGCCCATTGCTGTATGTTCTGATCTAGCAGCAGCAGTGAACTAAATTCATACAGGTATTTACAGCTTGGATTCAATGCAGCAGTGCCACAGCATCCTCTCCTAATCTGTTCAGTTTCTAAATTTCTGCCAGTTGGTATCATAGGGTTTAGTAGTCAGAGGACTGAACAGCACCATGTAGTTTAGATGCTGTTTTCTGCTTGTGGTGCTTGTAGGGCCAAATACAGACTTGATACTCAGAACATGAAAAACCCCCACCCAATTATAGACATTTTCATGGACTTTCTACCCCCAAAAAAAGAACTATCTCCAGGTGCTGAAGCAGTTCTGGATAAAAACTTATTTCTTAAGCTATTAAATTTGTATTTATCCATCAGAACATCTCTCCATGGTTTCAGTCTTCTATAATTCTATTCTAAAATTTATCCCTATAGTAAAATATCAACTCTTATAAACTCTAATGACCACAGGATTTTGAGTTTGGTGATGGGTTTTGTTTTTTTGTTTTCTTCTTGTTTTATTTCTATGAAGGATCACTTAGAAGTCACATTGATAAATAACATGTCAAAATTGCCTACATCTTGCTAACCATAACCCAGGTGAAACATGAAATATAGTAAAAATACATGAAAGAGGCAATCCTGATTGCCATTTCTCCTGCTCCCATTTCCACTGGTGTGGCAGACAACTGTTCTTTTTCATACTTACTGCATGAAGGAATTAATGGCTCCAAACCTTTCAGGATAGCTAGAAAATTAACAGTATGCTCCAAATGCTGTTGGTTAATGCTAGATATAATAAAATATATTATATATGTGAGATTCTTTTTAAGTTTTTTTTCTAGAGAAAAACACTTCTGGAAAAGCAGGAGTGTGAAAGCAATTGAATGATGTCAGTTGTATTAGATGTGGTTACGACACCTTTTACTTGTGATGTGAACGTTGCCTGGGGACAGATAGTCAACAGTACTTACTGTTTCCATCAGAGCTCATGTCATAGATGTGTTTAGACATACCAAAGGAAGTGCATTTCCTGAAGCAATGGTAATAAATCTGCATATCTGTGCCAGGATGTTGGGCTGAGATGCATGGAAGCTGTTTTGATCTGAGATCAAATATAGACTGAGGAGGAAAATGGAAAGAGTAATATTGGAATTAGTTTAAAACAAATTTAATCTCTAGGATTTAATTTTTTTTAAACGTGTTTATTTAAATTGATTACAAAGGAAAAATGGCACCACAGAATAGCTGTAACACTTTAGACAGCTGAGCCTTAAACAAGCACTAATTACTTAATATGTTACTTGGGTTTAAAAACCACCCAAATGAGATCCCTCAGTAGTCTCATCTGTAAATTCAAACATGCATATGGTTTATATGAGGCCCCAAGCTGCATTTTCTTGTTTAACCATGTTTATAAATAGCAGGAGTCATGGTATAACAGCAGTAGTTTGAAAAAAAAATATTATGTGGTGGCAAAATGAATATGGAAGATCAAACTTTATAACATCTGTTCTTCAGCATCTGCACCAAATGTGCTAAGGCACCATATGAAAGCAAGTTAATGGGTACTTCAGTAGTAAGTAAATACAGGTGACTAGTTTCCTTTCTGAAAATTAAGAAGCACTGTTTATACTTATGCTTTAATGCTAATGTAATCTTTAAACTAAAGCTTTGGGTTTTTCCAGTACACTCTAACTTTTTCCTCTTGCTGTCTTTCTCTTCCAGGGTTTTTTTGTAGCAGTTTTATATTGCTTTGCTAACGGAGAGGTAAGAGAATGCAATGAGTTTTCAGTCGTTTAGTAAAGTGTATTAATAACACCAAGAAGGATAAACTCACTGCCTAGCTCTGCTTATTAGAGAACATGCATGTATTCTTTTGAACTGGTATAACTGCTTTGGACAAAGATAACAGCATGCACTCTGGCAGGTTTGGGGTTCAAATGCACTTCTATAGTTCCTCTCATTTTACAGCTAGCATTTGGGTTAGTGGGCTGTAGGGTGGTCACAAGACATCACAGTGAATAAGCTGTTTTCTTCTCCCCCCAGGTGAAAGCAGAGCTCCAGAAGCAGTGGTCCCGCTTCCTGCTCGCAGATCCCTTTGGATGTAAACTCTGCTTTCTTGGGGAAAACATCAAATACCTCAGGAAATGTTCACAGAAACGAAAGAAACAGCACCTGAGTAGCAAATACCACTTGTGCCTGGAGGCAAGCGAGCCCTGGGGCATGCAGCTCCAGCAGGTATTAGTGAAGCAGAGGACAGATCTCAGCCCAGAGCCAGGCTCTGCTCTCCCATCTTGTCCTCGGGCAAGCATGTCAGACAGCAGTGAAGGAGAAGTCACCACTGGAGAGACAACTGAAGAAGTCTTTGAAGAAAGTGAGATTTAGAAAGCTGTCCACCAGTACAGCACCTTCCAACAGCCACAGCATTTTGAAAGATGTTCTCTTATCCCCAGACTGTGCACACCTTTGAGATGTGCAACGCAAGGAGGAAGCAGTTAATACCACAACTGTCCCAGTTTTCTTAATCATCTTAATTCATCTACAACATAAAAATGTTGTTCTGGATGTTACTAAGCTATGTGGCTGGGGTAGAAGAGGTTTAATGGATCAAAAAATGCTTTAAATTGACTGGTCTGGAAGACAACTCATGCTGAAAGAAGTGGAGCAGGATGTACTATGGAACTGAGTAGACTCCAGACACATGCATTGTCTCCTGGTAGCTTGACTGCCGTTTTACTCACATGATAGAGAAGTTGTTTGGTTTTATCTTTCCTAAGTGTAAATGTCATATGTAAATACGTCATAAATAGATATATGTGTGTGGAAGACTCTTCTCGCTGCAGCCTGAAATCCCCCATCTCAAAAAATCAGTTTCAGGTCAATCCAGACACTTGATGTTTAAGCAAAATGAAAGGTTTTATACATATATATTAAAAAAAAAAAAAAAAAGAAGTGGGGAAGAGGCAACCTTTTTCTTACCTTTTTGGGCATCTTCACTTAAATTTTAGTGGTGGAAATGTCATTATGAAATGAAAAGCCAAAATGTTTTCTTTCGAAAGTCCCCAAATGAAGTGTTTTGATACAGTTTTTGTTTGCTCATTTTTGTTTTCTCCATTTTTATTTTTATTTTTTTGACACAAGCCACACATGTGGATGCAGCTTCAGGTTTGCCCTATTGTGTGGCACAAATGACAAAATAGATCAGTGGTAAGTCCTGCTTCCACCTTCCTCCCAGGGGATCTGAAATGGATAATGACATAATATTGTGAAATCATTCTTTCAGTGTTTAACAAAACCAGGATGAAAACTGTCACATGAAGCTCACCCAGAGACCTACAGTGTTCAATTAAGTTTGTTAATATTCCATGATCCAGTTTCCAAAATCTCAAAACCAAGCTAATAGACATACAGAAAGTTCAGAAGGAAAAGGCAACAGAAAGATGAGCAGGTACTAGAATCATAGAATCAATGAGGTTGGAAAAGACCTTTAACTTCATCTTTACCCCAGGACTGCCAAGTCTACCATAACCCATGTCACTAAGGGTAGTAATATTAATCTACAACATAAAGATCTCCCCCAGGCACACATATGTATCACTATCCAGCCTTGCAGCTGGTTACTCAGCACAGGTTATGGATTTTTCCTACTCTTTACTAGCAAGCTTTACTCTATTTTAACCTAAATGCCTGGAAATACAGTAAGTCATATCCTGGGCAGCTGGCTCTAGGTGGCCCTGCTTTAGCAGGACCAGGTGATCTTCAGAGGTCCCTTCCAACCTCAAGCAGTCTCTGATTCTGTGAAAACACTCTATGTCAAATAAATAACACTTAGGGCTAATCATGGGCTCTATTCATGCAGCTTCTCTCCACCAGGTGCATCTGGCTTTACTCTACTACTACATCTCCCCAAGGCTTTGTCCTTAGACCCCTGCTACCAGCTTCATAGCTACAAATGGCACTTACTTTGAGATAGGTTGCTTATAGCTTCAATATGTTGTTTGAGCAGACTAAGCTCATGCAGCTTATACAGTTTACCCATGCTCTAAAAAACTATGTATCAGTCTACAAACGTTTAGACATGTAAACTTTACCAGTAATCATATGCTGTTTTCTTGCAAAGAACAGATAAATTCATTGACTAGCACTAGGTCAAGAACACATTTGACATTTCTGGTACTTTTCAAGAAGAATTTCTTCTACAGTTCTAGCAGTGTTAAACTCAACATATTTAATCAATACCAGTTTCTATGTTTCAGTAAAATATCAAAATGTAAATATCTGATCCATTTTAATCTACATCTGCAGCTTTAAAATGCTTTATATCAGAATGTGCATTCTGCTTATACAGCATTCTACTGCAGTGGATTTCTCCACCATGCATTACAAGCACCAGACACTACGTATCTGTTGACTCTGTCTTCTCCAATCCAAAAAAGACTAATTTCTTCTAGAACTGTTGCTTAAGATATAAAAATGCTTGAAGTGGTTTAGAACGCATTTCACTTAGGTGCTAAAAATGTGAAAACTATAAGATTTTTCCTGTATTGCAGTAAACCAGTTTGCTTTTTAATTGCATTTTAAAGAACTTCAAGCAAGCAGTTTCTTGTGCTCTTCACAGCAGTCCCTGCTAGGTGCATTTCCCCCTCTTTATTATGTGTATGTTCTTTTCGCCTCTTTCAGTTTATAAAAATGAACTTTTATATATAAACAGACCCCAGAGGCCTGATAAAAACACTCATCACATGGCTTCCTTCAGAAAGCATATTTGTAAGTAGGTAAACCAGCAAGTTTCCTCATAAAAACACAACATTATTTATTATATCACTGAAGTACAGAAGTTACTTAGCCAATTTATACACAGATTAACTATCAGACAACACAAACTTTAATGTTAGTCCAGGGGTTTGTGTTTGTGTAGACCTAGTAGCAGGATTTTTCCTCTCTACCAATCAACTGCTCACCTTTACTCCCCAGATTTCCACAGCCTTCACCTTATAAGAAGGACTGGTGTGAGCTAAAGGGTTCCTCCCTCTAGAAGACAGAGTCCATCCTCCCACGGTCCTATGGAGTATGGTCTCTGCTGAGTCACTCCATTAAGTAACAAAGGTGGAATATTCATGCTCAGGACATCAGAAGCAATCCACTAAAACTTGACTTCCACAGCTTTGAAGTGGTCTTTGCCAACGATTTTGCTTTCCATCAAAACTTGTATGACAAAACAAAAATGGAATTTTAAGACCAAAATAGCTTGTGCAGTTCATCTGAGCCTTCCCAGTAGATGCAGTGTGACAACTGATCTGATCTGTATGAATAAGGTTTATGCAATCTTAATAATCTGCTGTGAGACATGCTATAAATTTTTATGTTTTACTATACATAAAGCACAACCTTTCAGACACAAAAGGCTCCTTCTATGGCCAGAGATGTCAACTACATGCTAATTATTAATGTGTACTTACATTCTTTGTTTAAATATATTACCTCTACATACCAGGTGGGGGCTGTGCTTCAAAGGATCAAATAATAAAGCACAAACATTCCAGCCTGGAGAACTCGTTGTCAGTTATGTCTTGGATTCAATAATACTGGTTTGTAGTTTTTAAAACATGGAATAAATCCATTAGATTGAGACGTGACAGTTCTGTCATGTTTCATGTGCTCACTTTGCAAGGCACCACATACAAGTTAAGTAAAGCAAAGAGCCACACATGTGGCACCTCATTGAATACTATGAAAAGGCAAGTTTGGGAAGGCTGGGTGTCTGGGAGACATTCCAGCTCTAGTCTTCTGGTTTGTTCCAGTGCAGACATTTAATAACAACTTTAAGAAAATAGATAAACCGAGTATCCTAGGACAACTTAGGAGGAAATTCTTTACTATGAGGGTGGAAAGGCACTAGCACAGGTTGCCCAGAAAAACTGTCTGCCTGGATGTGCTCCTCAAATACAGCAGATGAAAAAGATGCTGCGCCTCTCTGTCTATTTGGACATCCCATATACCTGTGCCTAATACCAGAATTGGAGAATGGGAATGCTTACCAGAAAGCATGTACTTCTTCAGCACTCTTGATCTTTGCGAGTGCTCAGTCTTCAGTGGTAGACGACGACAAACTTGAGCATGTGGGACAGCAGTGGAGTGAGCAATGCCAAGCCATGACATACCCCCCTCAGGAGGCTGTAAGTGTAATCCCCTCACTCCAGGCTGATATCTGCTTATTCACCTGCATGGTAGAGCAAACCACTTCCACTTGGCTACATCTGTGTTTTGCAGCCTCTTGTCTCTTGGTCCACTCCTCCAATATTCCTCTAGGAGCACCATCTGATGTTGCTGGCAGTCCCCATTGCAACAGTCAAAGTTTCTCTGCTGGCATTTCTACTACAGCCTGATGTCATAAGCTGCATTTAGGGACTTGTGGTGTTCTCACTTCACCGGCTGTCACTATCTTTGGGTCTCCCATAGCACTTCTCCCTTTCCTAGCTACCCCAGCAGTCCCATCTACCCATTGCTACATTGGCTTATTATTTGGCCAGGGTACCAGATTATTAGGCATGCCTCAACTTAAAAACTACATCTTAAAAAACTTGTGTAACTCTGTCCCACCTGGAGAGGACAGAGCAGGGCTAGGTCTGCTGACCATGAACAGCAAATGATGGGGGCAAGAGGGAAGGAACACGATAGTGAGCTGTCAAGATTGTGGGTTGACTACAGCAGGCAAGTAGCCATCTCTTCCCATGCAAGAACTAAGACAACAAATTAACCCAGTGAGATGCAGATTAGTGGGAAGTGGAAGATGCTCATCATACATCACTATGCTGTTCAGCTGTTTTCTACATCATGTTATGGGAAGTTTATATGAGTTCCAAAATGAGCTCATGGGAGATAACATCTCTCAAGTGCTGTTTAAATACAATACGGTCCCCGCTGGGGAAGAGACAGGCTCTGAGCAGGGGTCACCAAGGGCTCAAAATGTTATATAGGGATGAATCACAATGTATTTCATTACAAAGCTTTTCTCCCACCCTCCGCTATGAAACTGGTGCTTATTGGTCACTGTCATGCCAGGACACTGGACTATATGGACTTTCAGCCTAACTCAAACTTTTCCTTATCACAGATTTGAGACTTAAGAAATTACTTTGATTCAGCAACAGAGAAGACTGAGGGAAAACATAAAACAGCGAAGGACAAAAGAGGCATTGACTACACACATTTTCATGGTAAAGTGAGCCAACAGGAAAGATTTCTGAGCACTGGGAGCAGTGCTAAGAGGCTGTCCTGACCCGACTCCCATGTTTCTGCGTGAACCAGAGTTCCATTTGGCAACCTTTCCCCCTTTAAAATAGACTTGTTAGAAGGTGAAGGGACAGTGAAAAGAGCTCCAGAAGCCTGGACCTGTAAGCAGAGAGATGGTCACCATGCTGGAGAAGACATCTAAGCAACCGATAAGAGTCCTAGTCTCTCTGAGCAAGCAAGCAGAGACAAATGATACAGTCTTAAAGCATTTGCTAAGTCTATCAAAAACATCAAAGTTCTGTAAACAGAACACTAACTTCTGCTGTAGCTCCAGGAGACCAAGTGTGTGGTTTTCTACTTTCTAAAGCAGGAAGTCGAAATAAAATTGGAGCTAGATGTTCTCATCCTCTACATTCAGGGCCTTGTGAAAAACTCAGTGCAAACGGAGCATGCGGCACTAACCCGTGAGGCTGGACTGTTTGTCCTTGCAATAAATACTTCACTAGTCCATGTTTGTAATTTTTTCTTCATTTGTATAAGGACTGAGACAGTAATTTATACAAGGAAGATTCTTTGAGTAAGAAATGTGACAGCGCTATTTCTGTGGTTTCAGTCCAGATCCTGACTGCCAAAACTTCACTTGTGTGTAAGGTTAGTTCAGCCATAGGTGTGCAAACAGCATTTCTTGGGCCATTTTGCCTTGACCAACAGTTCAGAAATTGCCATTGTATTTAATGAAACCACATGAGAGAAAAAGCAGTTGGCACCTATGTAGCAAAGCAGAAAAAATGACAAGAGCTAAGTTAAACCAGTTGCTTCAACTTTGCACACAGCTTTGCTTTTAAGAGCTTCATGGACCTACGCCACAATGACCTGTGAGGGCTCAAACCCACTTTCAGCCCATTCAGTTTGTAGAATAAATTAAACTTCTTCATTTAACTACACCAGTAGTTATGACTGCTTCTAGTAAATGGCCTTGTGTGAATCCTTCCACGAGCACTGTAAATCATCATGAGCATCTCTGATGTTTTGCAACCTAGGTGTGCATGGTGTGCACAGACCCCAGTTTCTACTTATACTTAATTTCTGCAATCAAATAAAAGTGAGGAGACTCCTATCATACTGTCCGATTCACCATATAGAAAACTTGTATTTATCTGGAGATTTCAGGATCATATTGCCGATCAGGAAAGATCAGTAGAAGATGCAGACTGTACTGACATAGTTTTAATTAATGATAGTTAATTAGCCTAAAGCGTTAGGTAAGAGCTTGAGGCACAAATCATATCTACTTAGTCCCAAGAGTGATCTGGAATCAGATTTCCCTACTGATGCCCTTGCAGCTTGCTTTCCATACCTCGGGAACATGGGGGTCAAAATCTTAATTGCACTCTGGAATGCAAGCTGTTTTAATTGTTTTGCTTGCCAAAGTCTAGCACAGGTATTTCTGTGCAGAACGGAGTTAAACTTCCTGCCCTTTACATCTAGATGTTGCAGACCGAGAGGCTGCCACGCTGCTATCTCCACCATCCACCCTGATCCTTTCACCTTTGCGTTTTTCAGGGTGCTGACAGTACACCAGCACAAAAAGTACGTGTCATGGCTTGTATAATTGACTCCCTATCTTGCGTTTCAAAGTCGTACCAAAGTCCTCTACAACTGAAAATGCTTTTTGCTGTTGAGTTGCAGTTAAACGTAACACAGTACACAGAGAACAGTTACGTATTCACAAAGCCAGTCTGTACCATACACCAACATTGGACACTGCATTCTGAGATTCTCCACCAGATTTAGGCTACTTTGGGCAAGGTGCAAAGACTCTGCTGTGAAAACCAAGCTGCCACCTGGAACTTTTTCTGTGTCTTACCTTTTGCCTCCTTTTCTGAGAAGAGTGTGCAGGCCTCTACAAGTACTTACCACATCAGTGTACAAATACACAGGAGCTCTGAGGTGCCATCTTGCAGAGGGCTGCAGGAACTGAATTCTTACATGAGCTCTTAGAAGAAACCTCCACTGAGGTTTATAAGATGTGTGGATACTGCTGTTACCTCCAAAGTCCCTGAGTCACATATCGCTGGGAAGATGGGCTTGTGCTCTGCAGACCTGCAAAACCTGCTTGCTCTGAGCTCTGCTTCTATAGCAGTATCCCATGCTGGTCACTTTTGGAGACAGTTGCTGGATTAGACAGGATTTTGGCAAGGCCGACTTTGACTTTTTCAGAAAACCTGCCAGCATGCATATTAATGCAATTATTCAAAGTAGAACAACTTATTAACAGTAACATTTTACAATTGCTTTCTCTCCAAACAAGCTCCAAGATGTATGTGGAACTTTGCAAGTAAAGGACTGACTTGGTATATGACTTACAGATCATAGAATCATAGAACGGTTTGAATTGGAAAGAACCTTAAAGTTCATACAGTTCCAACCCCCTGCTATGGGCAGGGACACCTTCTACTAGACAAGTAATTTAAAGCACGCCCATTTCACGGCAGCTGCTTTCAGACTGATCACATTCAGCCTGCTTGCTGGTTTAAGGAACAAAACCAGCTACATTTCGCTACAGCTGTTTCTTAATTTCCTAAAAACATATGAAATTTTAGGGACTGCACTCATCTAAGTATCATGCAAAGATCAGAGAAGGATAAAAGTACAAGTAGATTACACCGAAGTAATATGATTGCAAATTCAAGCTGCATCAACAAAGCAGTACGCGTGCACATGGCCCCCAAGTGTTCTTTGATGATACTGCATTCGAAAAGTGTGTGGCTTTGGGAGAGAAAAAGCACCTGGGGAAAGACGATTCCATGCTCAATGCGTCTCTGTACAGTTTATTTTACAGGAGATGAGATGAGCACTGTGGTGCATATAAACTTGCAGAACAATATAGGAAAATACAGTTTAACCATATGAAATTGTTTTACAGTAAAGACAGAAAAATTATGTATAGGAAATACCTTCAACACTGAAGGACAAGATCCACAGCTGACATAAAGTAGCTTCCACCAAACTCTGCCAGTTTACCCGAGCTGAAGATCTGCCCCTTAAATCTTTTCTGCATTCAATTTCTTAAGTTCAGTAAAGTGATTCCTTTGTGTACCCTTATGGGACAAAAGCCATCCTACAATACACACAATGATCTGAGATTTACTAGTTACCCAGTCTGCATGATACATAAACTATTTAAGGGGTCTATTCAGCCAAAATTTATGTAAAGTTATAAAATTTTGGTTAAAGATCTTTAAAATAAGTCATTAGTACTGGCAAAAGACAACTTTCCTAGAAATTTAGAAGTATTTAGCAAAGGTTACACAAAAAGGATCAAATAAGCAACTTCATTTTAGTAGAAAACTGGTTTAGTGTATGACTGGTGATCTGGCTGCCTTTGAATCCCTGCAGTTAGAATGTCTGCAAAACTGCTCAGTGGATTTTTGACACTATTTTGGGCTGCTGGAAGAATGGAAATAATCTAAGGAGAAGAAAATATTTGTCCAATACTAGTACCTGCTTTATTTCATAATGGACAGAGGTTGCCATCTCTATGGAGTATTTTTGACCTGCTAGAATAGAAGTCTGGTAAATGGACGCTCAGATTTTTTTAGGCTATTCTGAAGATTTCAGATATCACATCAAAAAAGCCCAAAAACAAACAAATAAAAAAACTCCTAAAACCCCAACTTCCAAAAAAACCAAGGGAATTCAGGCCAAGCATTCCCAAATTCAAATCAGTAAGATTGTCATGTCATGAAGATGGGAGATCCCTGAAATCACTTTTCAGCTTTAGACTTCCAGTACCAGAAAATTTCTCTCAGCAACTGCATTAAAAAAGTCAGGTTGTTTTGATTTTACACAAGAAAGGCCTATTTAGGCCCCAAATGCACTTACTCAACTATTTTTATGCAGAATTCCCTGCTTACTCTACTGAATGATGTGTCAGAAGATGAGGTTAGCAACTCCTTCAATGCAATTCCTTTTAAGTCTCAACATTTCCAACTCCATTTTCAGCATTGAGAATTTAGAATGACTGTGCTGGACAGTAAATGATCACTGAGACAAAGCCAGGTCTACTGGATATGTGGATGTCCTAAAGGAGTGCACAGTGCAGAGCAAGGAAGGAGTGTTGAGAATCCTGCACAGATCTGTGCAAACTGGCTGCTCCTGAGTTTTGGGAATTTATAGGGTGAATCTGTGTAGTCTACATGCTTGTGGCAGATACAATTTAAAGAGGCACTTCAAGGGGAATTACTAGCAGAATTTTAGTCTGGTTGTGATACAAGCTGTTACTCAGTTCTTTGTTAAATCAGTAACCCTGAAAGACCATATATATTAAGAATTACAGTCTATCTACTCACTGAACCTGAATACAGCAGCTAAAAGCTTTTGTTCTTAATATCCACTGAGTTTGATTCTTACACCTGAAGTAGTTCAACTTAATGTAAGTTGAGGGAATTAAATCTGAATGTTTCAAATAAATATTTTTTCCTGTGGGTTTTTTTTTTCTTTTTACCTGTAATTATTATGTGGTAACACTTGTTTATTATTGGTCTATGGAAAATTTTTATCCATGTACAATTCTTTTAATCAATTGCATCATCAGGCACAAAAGGTTTCTGCCTTGAGGAAATGGGATTAGAAATTGAAGACAAATTGTGCTATCTGTTGGTCCCTTCAGAAAAACAATGTCCAGGAATTAAAACTAAACTGTGACTAGCACAAAAAGGAGGCATTGCACTTCCAAACTCAGTAACTGGTAAGAAAAATCCAAAAGAAAAAAAAAAATAACCCCTCCCAAAAGCATGCACTTACCACTCTCAGAAAATATCCAAAAGTATGAAGTTTGGTTAGTCAAAATTAAAGAAAAGATCATCAAAACTGGTGTATCTCAGTGTTAGAGGGTTGGCTACAGTACCAATGAAGAGTTGAAAATAAGAATTGAAAGATGCACATTTATATGAGTAAGATCTACTATAAGACAAAAAGTTGTGAATATTATTTATACAATAGTGCTTCTTAGGAAAGGACAAAGATTGGCTGTTAGGAAAGACTTTATCACCAAGAAAGATAGCGTGCTCCAAGCTCCTGGAGGATACCTGCACACCAGGCTTGACATGTCTGTGCCAGACTTACATTCAGTTCAGTGCAAGGGCACAGGACACCATAGCACTGTGATGCCAGAAACCATATTGTAGCACCAGGGTGGGATTGCCACATACTGGTTTCCCACTGGCACAACTACTTGGAGAGCCCTGTATCAAGCAACAGATACTAGCAAATGTTTCATCACTGCTCTTAATGTGCTAAGCAGAGTTCAGAGTGTGAGGAGCCTGTTAATGGACTCACCAGAGCCTGAGGGAGACAAGTGCCTTGTGTCCAGAAGCTCAAATGCCACTGGGGCAGCTAAAGATTTTCCTGCCCTATGTGTCTGGTTTTAATTTGAATCTGCCTCTCTCTGCTCCCACCTGGTTAAGTTAAATGTGACCAGCACGCTCCTTTGGCAGAATGTCAGACTGCTCTGCTGTGCAAAAAAGGATGCTCAGCAGCCATTCCCTACCAGCATATGAGTACAGCGGGATGCCTACAAAGCAAGAACAATCCACAGCAATGCTTCAGCAACCTCTGGGATCTCATTCTCCTGTTTCAACACATGCTGAGTAGGAAAAAGCCTAGATTTTCCAGAAAGGTGGTCAAGAAAGCTCATTTTAAAACTGTCTTTTTGACACTGTCTTTTGAAGCCCTAGTTCTCATAAAGCGCAAAAGGTTAAGGGTGACCAGGACTGCCTCCAGGACACCAGACTGTGCCATCTCTGGCAACAGACCCAGCAGGCTGCACTAGCACAAAAAAGCACACTAGCTACTATGAAATAGCAAGTATGTTTGCAATTCAGAAGAAAACAATTAACGGATCACACCAACAAGTCACATTACTCATTCCAGGGGGAACCTTCAAAGTGCTGGTCTGGATTCCTTAAGGTGCTTGATAGTGAAGGACCCACCTGGGTGAGCAGTGTTCTTTTTCTCCTTGTGTGTGACTGAAGAAATTAGATGAGCAAAGCTACTTTTTAACTTAATTTTTGATTCGGGTTTTTAAAGCTGCATCAGAAGGTAAGCTGTAGGACCATGCTCTAGAGCTGTGCTCCTACCACAGCCTGACACAGGATCACTCATGGAACTCCTGGGAACTCCATGTACAGCAGCTAGGTCCTATACATTAAGTATCTGAGGTTCTCATTTCTTAATGTTTACCTTATACATGTACTCAATGACTAAGAAAAAAAAATCTTGTGCATTTCTATTTGTTAGCCTGATTTTCAAAGTCTTTTATCACCTACATCCAAGAAATGGATGGTCCGAGAAATCCTGGAGTGCCGAGCACTTCCAAAGAGCAGGTGGAAAGAAGAGCACGTATTTTTGTGTAAAGAGTCTAACTTGCAGCAAATATTTCAATAATGACATTAAAACAGGGGCAAATTTAAAGAGGTTTTGAGAAATTCTGAGTGCTACTGAGCATGTAAAAGTTCCCTGTGAATAGTTTACAGAAAATTCCTCTCAAGGAAAAAGGGGTGATCTGAGTGCAGTTCATCGTCACAAGGCAACTACACAGCCTGACATTATAGCATGAGGCTGTCAGTTAAGCAAAAAGCATCTAATTCTTCAACATCAAACTGCACAGATGCAGGAAGGCTAAAGAGAACCAGAGCACAACTTTGCATGCTGCCTGTTGCGCACAAAAAGCAGCACGATTTCAGTGTTTGTTGTAACTGTGCAACATGAGCAAATGCAGAGCTACCCCACAGCAGCTCAGGCAGGGCTGCAAGGGTAAAAGTATTCTAGAAACATAACAGGGATTTCCTTATGACTTGCACTGCTGTTACGATATTTAAAAAAGAAAAAATATAAAGTTATCTCTAAAGATCCAACATTCCCATAAAGAAACAACTGAAGTCTTTCAAAAGATGTTCAGCATGCAGAAGTAATTTAGAAATGTGAGTGAATTTGGAGCAGATTGAAAATCTGCTGGAAAGCCTTTTTGGATGTTGCTCTATAAAAGCAACTGGAATCTTATCAGTGATGGCAGGAAAGTCCATTTGGCTCACATGGTAAAGGACTTCTTGCTTTCAGCTCAGCAACTCCAACAGGAATCAGCCAACAGCACTGGATCCAGAGTGAGTTCTGTTAGAAAATAAGCTGAAAGAATACCTTAGAGAAAAACTTCCAACAAGGACTCTCTGTTGAGTAAGCTGTGCCAGGAGATGTCTTTGAAGACATAGGTGGGCTGGTGTCAGTGATGAATAAAATTCACATTCTGCACAGTAGCTGAAGATACAGCTGGTAAACACCTCACCAGCTCTGGCACAGGAGCCAGCACACCCAGTGGATTCAAAGCCATAGGAATTCATAGCGTTTTTGCTCATACAAGGGCCAAAAGGCTCTGGCTGAAATAAAGATCACCAGGGAGCCAGAGGCTTCACAGCACAAGTATTTGACAGCATTGGTTACACAAAGAGCAAGCACTACAGTGCGTAGGTGGCTTCAACAAAAACCCAGGCAAGTAGAGCTCCCAGATAAGAACAAACCACAAGCAATTCCCACTGACCGTACCTCTTCAGGTGAAAGTGCACAACACTAATCAAAAGCTCACCTTCTGCTCCGTGACCATAGGCCATCTGAAAATGTAAACCAGCCTTGTCACTCAAAAGAAAAAGACTCATACGTGTAGTAACTAAAACAGTAAAAAACTTGGATCAATTGTGTGAGCCTACCTGCCAGGCGAAATGGGGTGATGCTTAAACTCTATACCTATGAAGGTAAGAGGCTTACTTTGCTATTCCTATTTATCAGTTACACTGCAACATCATGCCTTCCACATGCTAGCTTTGTTACCATAACACAAAGCTGAATATTGCTCTGGAGAAGAAGCTGTTTAGGATGAGCAATTGCATGAGGGTTCAACTGCAGTTTTGCAACTCAGTGGAAGATTAACTGAGCAATGCTGTGACTCCCAAAGTTACCCTGTAAGGACCGAACACGATGGCAGGTGTCCATATCCTCAAACATGCCACCACCTTCTTTGAGGATGTTGTCCATTCAGAAGCACAGGGGCTCCAGCATTCCCTGACTTGTAAGGCATGCCGCTGTTCAGGATCCATCAGGCAGAGAAATGAATGAGGCAGGTAACACTGATCCTACAGTCTGAAGTGTCATATCACAAGGGAATATCAATTCTTGCAGGAATTCCTTCCCTAACACTTCCACCTATTACAGATGAATGTCTTGTTTTAGAGAATGCATCTCATCCACTGCAGGGCAGCACTGCCTGAGAGTTTGCTGGGCCCAGTAAAGATTACCAGCCAGTTATCAAGTGAAAAAGGGAAACAATCTCCATCAAAAGAATGATCATTCTGTGCAGCTCACGCATGCCTGCAACATTTCAAATGGACCAAAACCAAGAAGCAGAACTGTCTAGAAATAAAAAGAAAAAAAGCAGCTATCAGAAAAGACAACTGAGAAATGACAGCAGCTTAAATACAACTTAGTAAAGGAACCAAAATACTCTTTGGTCCTCACAGAAACCTGTGCTAATGGACAGTATTTCCAGTCCAAAATAGATAAAATAAAAAACATCTTTAAAGAGGAAAAGTAAAGTGTAATTGATAACAGATTATTTCAGGTATTTTTAAGGAGAATCCTGTATAAAGTGCACAACTAGCTCGGTTTTGCAATCAAAACAAGATTGTGGTGAGGTGGCATCAAGATTGCTTATTTTGATTTACAATAGAGCTTAGAACACAGGGGTCCACCTGAGATGCAGCTCTAAAAGTACTCCAGTTATTTTTGGCCATTGAAATTTTGAAAGCTCACCCTGCCCCGTGATTTAATAAAAAGAAAAGTGCCTGTCCTCCAAAGTGCATGGTAGACATAGGAGAAGTATCATTGGTATGACAAAATGAATAAGACAGAGAGTCAATCAACAGGAAGACCGTAAAAGATATCATCACAAAACATCCCTGCTTGAGCAGCAGAAGAGGAATCTGGGGAAGAGTATGTACTCCACTGAGCTCAGGGACTGTGTGACACAAACCACTTTTCATTTGTACTGCAGTGTTCTTGGCAGGAACTTAGGAGAGGCTCACATAACTGTGCTGGATGCTTCCAACACTGAGAATAACACAGTAGTCACAAATTCAGAAGTGTGTCTGGAAGTGTCACATGAGGAACAGTGATTCTGAGCATGCAGTGGTCACGGCACTGCACTTGCCAACGTGCAAAGGTTTATAAAGGGCAATGATGCAGCAGAGATGTGGGTTGTAGAAGCATTTTTCAAGACAAGAATGAATCTATACTAGTAAAGAGATGGTTGAGGAAAAAGGGAACCGTAGGAAAATGCAATAGAATTCAGATTGAAATAACAAACCAGGAAAAAAAACCCTACAGCATTATTAAATATGTGTTTCACGTAAGACTTCTCTGTATCTCAGCTTGAATTTGTAAAGGGGAATATTAATTCTCAATGATCCAATCACAGCATTCAGAGACTGGTGAATAAAAACCTAGAACAGTAGTAGAACAAAAGGATGCAATTTTGGTGCTGAGGAGAAAATGCTGGAAACAATGAGGTGAAGTGGATGAAATGGAATAGTACTGTTTGGGAAATTGTAGGTAACAACACAATAAAGGCCACAGTGGTGAGAATTAAGGTTTCTGCTGGATCTAAAGCAAGAATCTTGGCATTGTATGAAATGCTGAAAACTGTATTACCAGCAACACTGAACAGTCACTCAGAACTGACAGCAAGAAAAAGAAAATGAATTTTCAAAAACCAGTCTCCAAACTACAGAATATTATGTGCCAGGAGCAGGATTACATTTTTGGTAGTTTGTGGTAAAGGTAACACAGGAAAAGCCTAAGGTTAAGAATCACCTGGTGCAGAAGTGCTGGACACCTACATTTAATGCAATCTAGCATCACAGATTCATGGCATCTTTGAAAATCAGGCCTAAAAAGATAAACCCCACAATTTAGCTGGAAAACCTTGGCAATTAAAGATACCTAAAGGCTGCGATATTCACCTGAAGGAACCAACAAAGGGCAACTTAAACCTGGATCCTAAATCAAATGTTAGAGGGCTGTCTTTAAGGAGATTTTGTGAGGACAATATCTTGCATAAGCAGGAAAGGTTTTGAGTATCTCATTTATTCCTTGGTATGTAACCTCCTTCTGTCATTGAGGGCACTCAGACAGCTAATGAGGTAGGTACAGCATGACCAAGTCTTTCCTTATAAGTAACAGTGATGGCAACACTTTCAACCTTGTTGATTGGCTTGAAACAGAAATCATGATGACGATGGGTTTATGTATCCCTGAGAGGGAGTGTAAAACAGGAAGAACAGGACTCTTCTCCATAGATACTGGGAGAAGGGCCTTGGTGGGAAACTGTGTTATATGAAATAAATGTATTTGCACAACATTGCTGCAAGATATGTGTTTTATAGATGGGGGAACCGGAAAAGTTAATTGACTTGCCTATAGCCATGAAAGCAGTCAGTGACAGACCTGGGATTCATGATCAGGACTTCCTTGACTCCTGCATCATGTTCAGTTATTCACTTGCTGGCCAGAGGCTCACTGCATGGTTGTTCTAACATACTGTAAAAAGATAGTCATGCAAGGGATGTAGCACAAAGTCACTGAAGAATAGAGCTCTCCTTGTACCAGAAAGCAGATTTCTTCTGGAAGCTGCGTGCAATTGGGAACCTCTGGTGGGAAGCACACACCTTGTTTCTTCATCCTGGAATGTCTAGTGCTTAAGGCTTAGCACAATGAGGATCATTTTAATGACTAAATGTAACAGAGATGGCCTGTACAGGCATAAATTACAAGGTGTCTGGTAGTGGAACAACCTTTTCCCTATGCTCTTCTGACCCTTAAAAAGCAAACATTAGCTGGGTTAATTCAGTGGACTCATGACATACAACTAAAGATCAGTCTATATTTCCATGTCCACAGGTCGGATATCTCCAGTTTTGTGTTCTTTTACCCACAGTTCCCTGTCTTTGGCAGGATCCACTTTCCGAAGCAACTGATCCACGAGCTCTACTGTCTAAAATGAACAAAACAAGAATCAGAATGTCAAGGGCACGTTTCAAGCAGAGGCAGTCATTGCTCTGAAGCATAGAGCAGCTATAGGCACACCTATATTGCATTTGCAGACAACTGAGAACTGCAGGTGCACATGACTTAGTGGACAACAGTCACATCTGAATGTGAAGCCTCCCAGCAGGAAGCAAAGAGGCTGACTTTTAACATCAAGCAGGGACAGGCTTCCTACAGCAGGCACTAGCCAGATGGTCTCTGCCTCCTGTCCTGCAATCTGTACCTTACACCTAATACAACCATGTACTGAGGTCAGCAAACAGCCCCCATATTTTAGTATTTGAAAACTAGCCAGTTTTTTCATAAGAAATATATATATATATTCCCTCTCCCAACTATTTACCACCTTCCTTGCAAGAATAGATGAGCTCAGAAATAGTGCATCTTGCTGGGATAACTAATAATAGCTCATGCTGTCCAAATGTAATTCAGTTCAGTGTGTCTGCCCCAACAAGAAGCTGTGATCTAGAAGTATGGAATGTAACCAGGATAAGAGAGTCTTGGAGGAGCAGAAATGTAGGGTGGCAGTAAAAACTAACAAGCTGACTGCATACACTTTTCACACCTTCTTTTGATACAGGTCAGTCAGATCAAGATACGGACTGTTCTGTTCAGCTGAAGTACAATAACGGCCAAAGGGACCAAACAAAAAGCAGACTTACACTTTGGTTGAACATGTCTGTCTCATGCCGCAGCTGTGTATACTGGCAAAGATGCTGCCGAATCATCTCCACCCTTTCAACTTCTAGTCTCTCAAGCTCCTAGACACAAAAAAAAACAAGTTCATATTTTGGTTGGAAGCTGAGCTTGAAGGGCAAGAGAAGGGATGACACAAGAAAGGTTGTCAGTTCAGGAGCTCAACTCTGTGGTCACATCCCTCTGATTTGTAGAGAATCAGAGACAGCAAGCAACAGAATTCTCTTCATTCTGAACCCAATGACAAAAAAGAACCATAGAACCACAGAGTAACAGGTTGGAAGGGTCATCTGGTCCAACTTTTCTATGCAAAGCATAACATAAACTAGATGCACCAGGACTCTGTCAGGCGCAGTCTTAAAGTCCAATGCTGTGGTATCATCACCAACCCTCAAAAGGCACTCTTCTGTTTGAGCCATTTTGTCTGGGTTTCTCTGAATTCTTGAGTGCAATGGGAATATTTATTCCATTTGATGTGGAAAGTAATTTCATTTGTAATATGACATTTGCTAATAACTACAAAGTAGATATAATCTAAACTTCTTCAAAACTGAGACAACCAAGGGAGAGAGACAAGCTACTATCCTTAGGGATGCTGCAAGCAAGAAGGCATCTGTTTCCTGCAGGAAGCTTTGTATGCCTTGTTGCTAGCTCCAGAAGTTGCAGTGGAAGCAGGAGACGATGCTGAGCAGTACAAACTTACTGCCCTTAGTCTAACCAGACACCTGTAAAAGCTGTTTTCTTTCCACCACATGATGAGCTGGCACAAGTCTCCACCTTACTCAGCTGGCAGTAAGCAGACTCCAGCAATGATTCAGTTGAAAAGGCAGATGATTTCTAACTTGCCTCCAGCTTTTTCTGCCTCCCTCTTCTGGATTCTGATATGATATCCCAAATCTGCATTAAGTCCCTCCTTGTCCACCTGAGTGGAAGAAGCATGCTATGGAAGTCTGCCTTTAAAAACATATAGTGTAATGGACTTTGCTGTACCACTAGAAACCTCTGTATTCACAGGCACAACAGTGGGCCCAAATGTTTTAAAACTGCCATCAGAGGGCATTTCTGGTGTTTACATACTGGGCATCAAGGTGGAAAGCAATGTGAGCATATGCAAGCAGGCAAAACACTTCATTGCCTTCCCTGTGCCATCTGTAAGTTGTTAAACATCTTTTTGGAAACAGATTCTTCCTTACAGCACAAAAATCTCAGGTGGTCAACTACCTGCCTGGGGAGGAAGAGCAAATGAGCTAATAGAATCATAGAATCACAGAATATTTTGGGTTGGAAGGGACCTTCAAAGCTCATCTAGTCCAATCCCCCTGCAATGAGAAGGGACATCCTCAACTAGATCAAGTTGCCCAGAACCATATCCAGCCTGACCATGAATGTCTCCAGGATGGTGCATCCACCACCTCAGTGTTGGAAACACAGAAGACCTTGTCTAGAAAATGATGTCAAATATCATGGCTCAAATAATTTCTGTTTCACATTTTACTGTGTCCAGCTCTGGGCCCCTCAGCACAAGACAGACAAGTAGCTACTGGAGACGGACCAGCAGAGGCCACAGTGATGATCAGGGGTCTGGAGCATCTCTCTTATGAGGAGAGATTGCAAAAGCTGGACCTGTTTAGTCTAGAGAAGAGCAAACTAAGAGGGAATCTCATCAGTGCAGATCAATAGTTCAACGGCAGATGACAGGAGGATGGGGCCAGATTCTTCAGTGGTGCCCAGCAACAGGATGATGAACAATGGCCATACGCTAAAATAACAAGAAGTTTCACCTCAACATGAGGAATAATTTTCCATAGAGGGTGGCAGAGCCCTGGCACAGGCTGCTCAGGGAGGTTGTGGAGTCTCCCTCTCCAGAAACATTCTAAACCTGCCTGGGCACGTTCCTGTGTGACCTGTTCTGGGTGGCCCTGCCCAGGCAGGGGGTTGGACTGGATGACTTTTAGAGGGCCCTTGCAGCCCCAATGATTCTGTGATTCTGTGAAAAACCCACAGCAG
>JBCJKH010028993.1:20463-35712 GCA_039877255.1 Loriculus beryllinus | reverse complement strand
ATGCTCTGTGTCTTGGCAAGGCACTCATGCAGCTAGGTGGCTGGAGGCATCTGGCTTTCTCAGCCAAAACCAGCTGAGGAATCTCTGCTGAACTGCAGCTGAACTTCATTTAGTTTTCACACCAAAAGTTTTGTTGATAATATTCAACAAATATTTTCAGGTAGCACTTTAATACACATTTCATTATTATTATTATTATTATTATTATTATTATTATTATTATTATTATTATTTAAAATCTGACAGCAAGTATTTCCTTTACCCATAACACCAATGCCCAGCATACCCAAAGAAACCAAACAGTGCTGCATGACTCTGTGGCCTCACTTCTCCCACAGATGCAGCAGCTGTGCCACAGCAGGTCAGAAATGCTTAGAAGACCTTTAGAAGACCAGGACCTTTGAGTAGCTTGGCACTGACTCATTGAGTTTTAGAGAAGCCACTCATTCTTTCTCTGCATCACTGCTTCCAGCTGGTAAGAGGAGATAATATTGTTTACCTATCTCCATAAAGTAGTCTGACTGATGAAGGTGGAAAAACACTCATAAACTATCAAGCTAAAGGCGCCAAACATAGGGAAAATACAGAGATAAAACAGATGTTATCAGTGGGCTGACTGCTCTTGGAAAGATGTCTTATAGTGATGTGATCAGATATGACAGTAGACAAGAAAGGAACAAACCAGAAGCTAGTAACATATTAGGAGTGACAACACAAAGCAACAACAACTAGCTGTAGGAAAAGAGAGTTGCTGTTTTTGCCGATGGCTGCAAAATAGGCCAGAAAAATGCCCAAGGAAATATTGAGTAGATGAAGACTTGTTTGCCTTGAGTTCTTACAGTTCATAGATTTTAATTTAGCAGCATTTACAAGATGTCATTCTTGGTTTATTCTCCCATCAATTTATTTGAACCAGTATGTCTTTAAAGTCAACCAAATGGAATAAAAGGATATTTTCCAGCATATATTGTTGCAACAAAGAAGAGAACAGTGGAACACATTTTTCCCAAACCATTTAGTAGTCTCCAGGGAGAAATAATTTCCTTTCAAACTGAGCTTCATGTCAATTGATAGGACATTTTTATTAGCCATTTTGGACTTAAGTAATTGACTCTTTTGGAAGCAGTTCCCTCATTGTCACAGTATTAATTAGTCTACAAAATATCATAAGGTAAAGTGAAAAACTGACAAGATATGCATCTGCTTCCTCTCAGCACTTTGAATAAAATATTCCTTTTACTCAGCTGCTTAGCTGATAACTCACAACTCCATATCTAAATGAGCAACAATTAATTTCTTTATGTAGAATTGCAAAAAATACTGCTATGTGAAAAAGAATATTCTCACCATTAGTAAGTAGGAGCAGGGTGTAAAGCAGGAGGCTGCTGTATGCTATGTTAAGCAGTTCTTTGAATGCAGATGCAGTAATTCATGCTAGACCACAAAAGGAATAAATGCATACTTCAAGATGAAACTGCAACTCAAGGATTCTGGCATCTTGCAGGTTTTGGGGACAATACAGTAAATACCCAGCTCCCTTGAGTGGCTGATGCAGTACTCTGGATTCTCACAGCTGCTGACGACATAGGGAAGAATAATGGAAGATGAAGGTATGGTAGACTGAGTTCTTTAGAAGAAAACCAGTGAACAAACAGAAGGTGAAGCCTCTGGACTCACTAGCTATGTCCACTGAGTCTGCTTTGTGTAACTGCAACTGCACAAAACCTCTGCTACACACTGGGGATTTGAGCACACAGTGATGTATGTACTCAATGAATTTGGGTTGGATGCAGTTTCCTTTCATCCTCTGTTTTGAAAGAGCTCACTATACTGGACAGTTAAGCAGTATATGAAAAATCACAGTTAATGACTAGTTGGTCATTGCCACTTGCTTTTACGTTCATTCCTCTTTTGTAAAGGAAAGATCAACAGCATATGCTCGGCTTAAAACTAATACAATCAATCCCACGTTTAGAAAGATTAAACTGCCACTTTGTCGAGAAGTATCAGAAAAAAATAATCTGAAAACCTGAAAATACTCTTGGGCAGTCGAGTGCGTAAATTGGGTAATACAAAGGCCAGAAAAAAGATGGTAGGAAACCATCATTATTGTAGACTGGACAGAATCATCAATAATTGTGTGACATGATATGACATGACATATGACTGTTACCAACTGAAATCTGGTTAACAACTTCAAGTACAGTAGCTTTTTAGAGCTGTATTCAAACAATGAGGAAGAATTAAAGATCCAGGCAGAATTTCACAAAGCAAATAATTTCCTTTTAATTGAAACCATAAGGACATAGTTTTGGATGCAGTGAATCCTCTAGATTTCTTTGCTTCATTTGAACACAAGTGATTTTAAGCATATTATTACATGAATATATTGTACTACATCCCTCACTTGAAAAAAAAAGCATGGAAAGGCAGCAGAAAAATACCTTTCCCTTATCCCTCCCCTTCTGAATGTGGCATACCAGAAGGTTTTTGGCATGACAGCATATATTAATGCTACACATCTATATGGGAATCATATATCACATTTTTATGTTGCAGTCTTAGCCAATGTTTCCTTCTTGTAAAACATCCAAGGTTCCTGGTAGAAGCTTTATTACAAAAGATGCATTGTTTCCAAATTCTTAGTTATACTAAGATTAATCAGGCAAAACTGTGATATTAACACTAGTGGAAAGTAGACATCCCTTATTATTTGCTGTTGATGAAACTTTGTGATTTAAGGAGACCCCAAAACCCGATGAATAGCTTCAGAAAGGTAGAGACAATTACATTAATTTCTATGTCTCAATTTTGCAAGCTGCCTGGCTTTAAAAAGATCTATAGTAGGGACAGAAACTCCGACAGCTACAACTCTTTGCCCACTGTCACCTTGCACAGGGGAAGGGATGAGAGATGAGGAGGTACTGCAGTGTCATTTTGCCAGGACATGGTAACTGATGGTCAGCAAAGTACACACTGATCACGTAAGATATTTGTTGTTTACAGTTCAGAATACCATAAAAATAAGCTTAAACACTTTAAATAGTTTCCATACATCACTTTACCATTGCTGTGGTAATCTCAGGTAAGTTTTGTGACCACAGATTAAATGTTCTGGTCAGTTTTTAAGTGCAAGAGACAACAGCAGGGCTCAATCAAAAAATAAAAGTGGAAGTATTTGCATGCATCTGTGGCTTAATTGCAGGGTTGGCTTTTTTTTTCCACTGAACCCATAGTATAATGGTGTTAAAGGACCTTAGAGAAAAGAGAGGAAAGCTATATGAACAGTGATAATTCCTTGCTCAGAACAGGAGAAACTGCCATTTTGTGAGTATTTCGGGGTGCAGAACAGCAGAGAAAATGTTGTGCTCTCCATAAAAACTTAAATACATGTATATGTAAATAGTCCCATAAACTAAGATATTACTCTCTGTCCAGCCAGTCAGATCAGTTTTAAGGAGACATTTTCTTTGTTTTCCAAGAGGAAAGGGATGTTAAATAATAATTTGGATTTACTCAAGTCATCTTCTAGCATATTCTAAGAATTACAACAGAGATCCAATTCAATAAGATTCTATAGTGCTGTGAAGCTAACAAAACCACATAATGAGTTTTGTGTACACAGGAAATGTTTGTAAGCATAAAGTTTAGCAAGCATTTAAGCAACATGCTTTGCTACTGAATTTAATCTTTTTTCTTCTTCATTTTGCAGTGTAACTTACCCAACTGCTTCACGTCATGTAATAATGAGTTCTGACAACCCCTGTGGCACCCACAGCACTGTACAAAAATCATATCAATTATCTGAATTGTGTTAAGCTATAATTGATTAAACAGAGTACTCATCATAGTATATTTACTCACTAATATTTTATTCTGATGTTGCCTTTCTTGTATGAAGTTTTAAAAACCAGGATTATTTACAATGAGAATTACACGAGTAGCTGAATTATGTTAACTGTGACTTTTGGATAAAATATTTTGAAACCAGATGTTTAGATGCTGCAGTGGCATCTAAAGGGAACTTCAAAACTCCATCTTGAAAAGTCTGCAATTTTCTAGGCTTAATGAAGCCCCCTCTTGTTCTGGAGACCTTTGTGTAGTGCCCTCAGAGCTGGCAGGAAAGGCAGTGGTGAGAGCAATACCTTCCCCTCTCCATTATGGTATAGCTGGAGTTGTACTAGGAAACAGCCTTTGTAGAAATTCCATTTGCTGGGAAGGAGATTATGTTGAAACCGCCCTGTACATAATGTGACTGTTTTGCAAGGACAGAACATAATTACTGGCAAATCCCATGACCTCTGCCCAAAGATGGAGTTATTACAAAGCCCAGACTGATAGTACAGCCTGTGCAAATAACAAAACAACAATAAACTCAAGGCAGCTCTGAGGTGGGGTTCCTAGCATGGCTAAATCAAAATATTAGTCTTAGGTTTCTTTGGGTTGCTAATGTAAGGCAGTAAATAGCACTACACAGAATCATAGAATGGTTTGGGTTGGAAGGAACCTTAAAATCATCTTAAGGTTTCAACCCCTCTGCCATGGTCAGGGACACCTACCACTAGACCACGTTGCTCAAAGTCCCTTCCAACCTGGCCTTGAACACTGCCACAGATGGAGCATTTACCACTCCTTTGAGCAACCTGTTCCAGTGCCTCACCTCTCTCAACAATAAAGAATTTCTTCCTTATATCCAACCTAAATCTCTCCTGTTTAAGTGTGAACCCATTGCCCCTTGTCCTATTCCCTCTCTGGCATCCATCAATTCTTTTTACTTTTCAGGCTACAAAGCCACTGAAAAGCACCTAAAGATGGACCTTACCACTCTCTTATTCTAACTTGGCTAATAATTTGGCAGAGACAGCCCTCTATCTGGGTTGGGTGCAGGCATGTTTCAGCAGGAAAGCCATTTGGGCCCTATCGTGGCTTTTTCCTGCACTCCTCTGCTGTGCACGAACCAGGGCTGTTATGGAGAGAGAAGTGGGGCAGGCAGGACTATGCAGGCAGAGATGAACAATGCCTTAACAAGAACAAAAGCAATTTAAAATCCCACCAACGTGTCAGATTACTTAAGACATTTGACTGAATGTCAAAAATGTTTCAATGAATCGTTTTGCCACCCAGTTCTTATTTCTAGGCACTCTCTTGGAAAAGAAAAAAAAAAAAAAAAAAGGGAAAAAAATCCTGAAACTTAGTAATTAACTACTGAATTTCAAGTTTCCTCAAATATGTTTTTATAATTTCATTGTGCAAATGTGACAAAAGCAATAAGTCTTTGAACTGGTTAACTTGAAACTACAGAAATACCTTTCCAAGTCCAGTTAGGACAAAACTTAAAACCTCACATGCAGCTTCTGGAGTCTTCCTAATGCCCCTGTTTTGCCTTGACATTTTCACAGATGACTGCAGACATGTCTCCCACACCTATTTGGTTCATGCCCAGCAGCTTCACAGAACCGATCACCTTTCTTCCAAATGGATTTGATCTGCAGGGTGCTGACTTAAATAAAATGTGACACTATGTGTGCCATAAGGAAGCATGACAAAATGATTCACATGCTGCCTACAGATTTTCCACAATATCTTTGTATTGTAGGGCTTGCACTCCTTCATATCATTTGGAGGAACCTTCGGAATAATGATTTGGCGTGTGTAACTGTTTTTTCCATTTCTGTCATGAAAACTGCTTTCAGGACCATGCTGAAGTTGCAACAAAGACTTTCCCACATCACAAATCACTGTAGTACTTGGTGTGCACTATATTAATAAAAAGATTAGCAAACTTATAGGAAAAGGATGACAAAGTCCACAATTGTCCAAGCCATGAGAAAAATGAGGTTCTGTTTCAACTAAACCATCTAGTAACAATGTCACATTTTAACCCTCAGCTCCTCAGGTATAGTACAAGGCTCACAAGTGGATTTTATCTTATGTGCAGCATTAAATTAGTGCCATTAACCTTGTAGCTCAGTCTTTTGAAGTCAAGCAGACATTTTGCTATTGATTTCCATGGAGCCAGGATTTCATATTCATTTCCACTGCCTATTTATTTCAAAGCATCAGGAAAATATTTTGCTTAGAGTCCCAGAAAAGAAATGTGAAACAGAAGGATGTGGCAAGCGGGATTTCTCTCTTGGTGTGAATGCAGCGTCTTCCAGTACCATCGCAACTGACAGTAACCTATGCAGGCTCCGAGACAGCCCTACAGGAATCAGCAGAAGTATTTAAAATACTTACAGCAATCAATTTTAATGGCTTTCTAGGAGTGAAGAGAGAAAACGACAGGCAGAAAAATGACTCGAATTTGAAGCAAACAGAAATGGTTCAGGAGAGGGCAGAAGAGACTAGACTTACACCTGGAATAACACTGCACTGAAAAGGTGGGGGAACTCCCATACAGATCTGTACTCAAATCCAGGTTTTCAGTGTTCATGGGAACAAAAATTGACTGAGCCAGGTAAAGGAATTTGAGAGAGGCATTTTATATTCTGTTCCCATTCACTGGAAAAAAAAAAAAAATGCACCAGGCCAGATTTTATTAGTTATGCATTTTAAGGAGTGCCAAGAGTTGATAGCATATTTCCAAAAGGCCTGGCTTCTGTCATGAGGAAATCATATTCCATAAAAAGATAAATAGCTACCAATGAAAAAAAATGTATGAAAAGTGGGGAAAACATACCTGGCCAGAGACTGGTGGTAGTGAAGTGCACACCAAGGACTGGAGAATGGGAGAAACACAGCAAACCAGAGGCTAATTGATTGACAATGATTACCAACATGTAAGAATGGGTCCTGTACTGGGATTTTGCCCAGCAAGCACAGGAAAAAGAGATGGCTATTTCTAGCAGAGAGCTTCCAATCTAGCTGTACCTTCAGGTATCACTTAATCCAAAAGACTCTACTAAAAATGCTATGGTGCTCAACTACATGACCTTTAAAGGTCCCTTCCAACCCAAACCATTCTATGGTTCTATGACCTTACTGGAGGCCAAGAAGTCATGCTGCCCTTACATGAGTCCTACCCAAGCACATTAAACAGCATTTCCAACCAACTCAAAATAAGAGATACAAATACTCACTTCTCAATATAAGGGAAAGGCCTTAGCATGTAAGCAAGCCTTGTGGGATGCTCAAGAGGGTTTGCATATATGGTCTTCTATTCCTTCCGAGGGAAAACAATTTTACATCATTTTTTCTTTGATATTTCCATAGCCCTTGGACACATTTTTAATTTGTAACTGAGGACTTGAATTTGCTGGAAAGGGTCAAAATAGAAATTCTCATTTTTCTGTGATTTTCCTTCCAGGCAGCCTACACAAACTCAAACACTTTTCATTGTTTTAATGAGAAGTAAAAGGAATGGTGCTTCGGCTGCCAGTGGGGGATCTCCACAGTGTAGCAAAACACACTACATAGCACCACACCCTCAGGTTTTTGTTTAGAAATGTGAAAATGATTTTCTTTAAGGAGTAGTGTCCCACTGCAGGGATAGTGATCAGAGAAGTCCAAGGCTCTCCAAGCAATCATACACTTTGAAGAGGAATCTGGGGTTGCCCCTTTACCTGATGTGATTCAGGATCTTTTTTGCTGAAGTTTCCAAGCTTATGAATCAAGTCAATGCAAAATGTACTTTGCACAGAGAGGTAGTACAGTCTGATACCAAGTGCTGGAAGATCAAGGTTCTGGTATCTCAGGTAGGTGCTCCAAATTTAGCAGGTAGTCTCTCACCTGAGACTCTGTGCCTTAGATTTGCAGCTGGAAAATGGGGCTATCCCCTACCAGGACGTAATTTGGCCAATCTAAATCGAAATGCCTTGTGTGTACTTGCTATTTTCATATAAGTAGGAAAGTATAGGCAAATGCAATCTTTCAAGTTCATCATGGCAAAATGAAATAGCTCCAGTTTTCCTCTGACCTTTTTTCTTGCAGAAACTATTGACTGACCTCAGCACAAACTAGTGAACTATTCCACGTCCTGAAAACATATCACAAAAAAAGTAATTATGCATCACAAACATCCAATTTAATACTGCAGGTAACATTTTTACCCTGTGTTTCTTAATGATGATTTTGTCAGCAGGGACCTTCTGGACAAAGCAATAAAACACAACCATTGGGCTGCATCTTGTGATGCTTGTGCAGTCCACAGTGACAGCTGGATGCTCTAGGTGAATTTCAGCTCCCTGAGGAAACAAAGCAGGCATGAGAAACTATTAGGCCTCATACAGCAGAGGAAAGTAACAGGGCGTGCAGTACTTTGCAGACAAATGATGAGACAGAGCAATCTTTGTTTTGTTTCTCAAGAGGAACGTGTCATACCTCATTTGAGCCAGAACTTGACCACTTCTGCTCCAGGCTGCCTTTTTATCTATCTCTGTAACCATCTGCCAAGCAATGGAGTCCTTGCTTACCAGGACTCTATTGCAGCATCAGTCTGACAGATTTGCAGTCCCAGCATGTCTTATCTCAGCCTCTTGTCCCTATTTCTGGTTTTTTGCCATTTCTCCTCTTACCTAGCCAACTTAACATGTGCCTAAGTAGTCCCTTTAAAGGCAGGGTTTAGCGAACACTATAACACCCTCCCCCCCCCCCAAGTTGCCCTTGAGATGTGGAGTGTTGAAACTCAGGAAAAGAAAACAGGGGAAGGCAAATGGTTCTGGTGACAACACAAAAAATGCAGGAGGAGGTGGCAGCCCACATCTCTCCTCCTAGGGCAGAGGATTAGCATAACAACCCACATGAGACCAATGTCCTGAAAAAGTCCAGGTTTGACTGTTGTCCAAGGACACGTTGTAGCAGTTCCACCCACAGCAGAAGGAGAACACCCAAGTAAAATAATTGCTGTGTGTCATTGCTGTCCTTTCCTGAATCCTTTCATTGTCCTGGGGACACGTACAAGGTCTTTTCTTCTCTCTGCGCTCAGCTGCCCAGCTGCACCCCGGGGCCTGTCCTGCTTTCAGTCATGCACAACACAAGGATGAGCTTGCTCTTCTGCTTAATCATAGCTTATCTTAATAACCATACTGTGCTGAGTTTCTTTCCTGCTTTTGGGAGCTTCTCAGAACCAGGCAGCACCGTGTTAGGAGCAGAATGCTGAGAGCAGGGCAGCCTGAGGCAGAGTGCTGGTGTGAAGGAAGGTGCAAAGAGGGCTGGGTACCAGTGCAGGATGGCCCTTCACCCCAGGCGAGCCAGGCACAGCACGGGGGCACTGGAGGCTCAGACAAAAAGTTGCTGATTTGCAGCTTGTTTCATGATTCTTTCAAGAAGCAAAGCAATACATTTTTTTCCACTTCTTTCTTGCTAAGGGAGCTGGATTGGTTTTGAAGAGAAGATTCTCTTAGAGGCAGCTTGAGGCAGGCATCAGCAGGGAAAATTTCTGCACCAACAGTTAAAGTTACAAGCATGAAAACCAGCCCTGTAATTAGAACTGGGAGGTGTCTAAACAGGCAAGTGCCTGCAACCCCTACCCACTGTCCCAGCCTCACAGGGTTTGCTATCAGCCCAATTCTTACTGCTGTTTGACTTCGGGTATTTCTTGCCTCTCCTCTCTCCCCCTCCCCCCCCCCCCCCAACCTCATGCTGACCTTAGAGGCTTTTTAAGGTAGTTTATCAATGGCTTTTTTGGAAAGTCAAATAAATTACGTCAATCGGTTCCCTTGCTGAGCTATTTAGTGATATTTTTTAAGAATTCCATTAATTTCATTAGACATGATTAGTTTGCCATTTAGATATAATGTGCCTGTTCTGTATACAAGAGGTATTTACTGATGCCATTTTACTTAAAGTTAGCAAGGTTTTCAGTGTTGGCAGTGTTTGGATGTGCACACTTTGGAAGACCTCAGTGCGTACAGTGATGAGGGCATTGTGAATACCTAGACAAATTAATAATGTAGCACCAAAGAGAAGCACAAGACAGTTAATATTAATGCTAATATCAGAAGTGTCTACAGCAGCAGACAAAATATCCTCTTTGTCAGGAACAAAGGGAGATCAGCAAATGCCATGTACAGATTGCACAGCTTTGCTTTAAAAACACTGAGTAATTTGAGAAAACTGTTCTAGTTTCTCTTTAAAGAAATAATCAATGCTAGTTCTCTCTCCCTGACTTAGTAAAGAAACTAGAGCTATGCCCTTAAACCAGGGCTTCCAATTCATGTTGACAGACCTTGGTGAATATAATTACAGAGAACCTCAGTCAAGTAGCAGTTGAGGGGAAGAAGTTAAAATGAAAACCTAATATTGGAAAGAATTGATCAGCCTTCTTTCCTTTTCTCTCTGGAGCCCACACAGAGCTCATTTATTGGAAACACTGATGGCAGCAAGGAGACTGTGGGACTAGTCCAGGCTTGTTGTGCAATGCACTTAAATGATTAGGGAATATTGGACACCTTTGCTGGAGTCGGCTGTTTGTCCTCCAGTCTTGGAGCTGTGCAGTGCTGCCTGCCAGTCGAGCATCAGGGCAGCCCCACTCGGAGCCACGGAGTGCTGCTGATGGTGCAGGAGCCTCCCTGATCGATAGCTCCACTCCTCCGCTGCCTCAGCTAAGAGCTGAAGAGACTAGTTGGTGCATATGTAATGACTAGAATTTAATTATATATCAGATTGATTTTCAATTACAACTTCAAGAAGCTGTTTGCCAGGATTTCAAGTTTGTGAGAAAGGCCCTGTGTCTCCTTTCTGAATACTTTTCTCTCCATATTCCTGTGCTATGTGGAAAATTTTACAGGCTTTCTACCTTCAGCTCTCTGGGGATAAACAGCTTCACAGTTTCCAGTAATAATAAGATCAGCTTTATCTGAGACTGAACCCAGTCAAAGCTGGAAGAGGAACTTTGAAGGTGTGTAATAAAATTAAAAGGCCTAGTTATAATGGTGATTTTCTTTTTTTAAAGACAAAGTTAGGTTTCCTAATGCTGAATTGAGAAGCAGAATCTACCTTCAAATTCAAGGTTTTCAGTGTTGGGAATAGCACCAAAAGAGTCTGAATTCAATCCAGTCTGCAGAAATGGGAATGTGTGAGTAATAAAGCATTTTCATTTTATAAATTCATCTAAACCTGGTCCTGGATGAAACTGGGAATATTTGGTATATGAGAATAACCAAGTAGATCAGAAATGTTTTCATGAATCCCTTCTACATCAGTTTTGGTTTCCTTTAGGGGTGTCCTTATAGCTATTAAGAATGAATATTAATGAATGTTCTTATGAGATTTTAGTGAGACTTTCAAGAAAATGCAATCAGTATGTGAACTGTATGTGAACCAAGTAACTACATGAAAAATATGACAGTAGACTCACAAGGAATTATTTTTAAATAATACAAAATTGTATAAAAAGTATAAAAAAAATACAAAGTGTATGAAGGGAAAAAAAACCCAAAAACTGAATTATGAGTGGACTAAAAAATTGGTTTTATGTGGAGAGAAAAAGAAAACCCTGAGCAAATGAATAAAGAGCAGGAAAACAATAGCAGCCAAATGACTTAGGCTTTCACTTGCTGGGAAAGGGCATGGCTTTGCTCATTGGTGTGGGAAATGTAACACAGCCATCTCCATATTCACCACTGTTTTTTCTGGTGATGGCATGTGAACTCCATCAGGCAGCCAGAACATAGAGTACCATCTCTAAGATAGTAGCAACAACGTCTTCCCTATGGGCTGCGAGAGGGACTGGGTGCCCTTTTGTGCAAGAGTGTCCACATACCCTGTCTGCCCATATATACATAACAATACCAGGTAAAATGCAAAACACCTTTTAGAAGGTATATCACTGCATACGTATAAGTAGGTATATGCTTAGTCCTGAGTTCTGTAGCAAATAGAATAAAATTTCAGTAGAATAAAATTATAACCTGTTATTTCAAGGAAGCTGTACTGGAATTTAGATATGAGTAACAGTAAGTGAAGGTAAAGCCATTCTTTAATAAACCTGTAAAATAATAAATACATGCATTGTTCAGATGTATTTGAAAAGCAGTATTGCTGTAATGCAGTCTTTTTAAAATTTTCTTCATTTTCTGAAAAATTTGCATGGAAATCTTGACAATGTGTCATTGATAAAAAACAGCTTTTTTCTGCTATCCAGTCTTAAGCCAGCTGTTTTCTTGAGACATCCTATATACAATGCTGATTTAGTTCACTTTGGCTGTTTTAAACCTGCTACCTGGCTCCCCTTTCATATTCTCATGATAATCATGATTGTATTTACTATATTATACCTCCCCTGTTACGTTCTTTCCAAAAAAGAATAGTCCTAGCCGAATTACTGCCTCTTTTCCAAGCTTTTAATTACCCTTCTTTCCCTTCACCTACATTTTCTAGTTCTATCCTTTTCAATCAGTGGGAGAACAGGTTTGCACATGATGTTCATGATCCAGGCACACCTTTGTATTTATACTATTTGATGTTGATAATACCTGTTTTTTCTGTGCTCCCTTCCTAATAATTCCTAATTTTCTTTTCACTTCGTGTGATTACTCCCATCCTTGAAGTTGATGTTTAGATAAAATTACTTATTGGAACAAATTTGTCTAATGAATATAGAATAATAGAAGAGCTCAGCTTGGATTTTAGGAGGTCAGAGAACCCAACAGCCTGCTCAAAGCCATGAAATACTGAAAGACTCCCAAAACCATCTCTTCTCCAGGCTGGACTGACCCCAGTCTCCAGCCTCTCCTTGCAGCGCAAGTGCTCCAGCCACCACATTCTAGGTACAATCCACTGAACTCACAGTTACCAAAGTCTTTTGTACATTGGGGACTCAAAACTGGATACAGTATTCTAGATGTGGTCTAATAAGTACAGGGTAAGCCTCATTTTCTTCAGTCTACTGTCTATGCTGCACTAGCCATTTATACAGTTATTTACACAATCCAGAATACTGAGCAAGTGTTTTCATTTGTCAGGATTACACAGTTTAACTACCACTTTGTTACCCAGTCACTCAGAACTTGAGGTCTCTCAGCACTTGTGAGACAAGCTTCCTTTCCCTAAGATTATCCCATTGCTGAACACTGTCATCTCAGTCTCAGCCTATTTCTCCATGTAGTTTCTGAATATATCAATGCATTATGACTCAAGTACCATGACAGTCTAACTGAATTAATACTATTTCAGTGTTTTGCAACAGAAGTAGCCATACCTTCAGCTAGAAAGCATGATTAGCCTCAAGTTTTCAAAAGCCTTGCATCCTTCAAAGTATTTAACATATTCTCCATGCCTAATGACTGCCTTTTTGTTTTACAGTGGGCCCAGCCAGCACACAGAGCTTGCTTCTATAGGCAGCCCCATTGCAACCATGGAGAAGCTTACAATAACCAGCATTATAGATAGTGAGAAATACACATAGAATGGGGTCTTCAGGGATAAATCTTTAGGGTTTGAGTTACAGTAGCGATACACAGCACCTGAGTAGGAGAGGCATGAATAATAAGAACATCTTGTCTGTGTCTGGCCTTCCGAACACCACCAAGATCAGGTACACATAGTTCACCTAATCAACAGGGTGCATCTGTAAGAGTCAACACATGTGGCTGTAACAGATACTGGTCCTTTATGTGAAGGTGAGAAAAATTCTCAATAGGAAGGACTCAAATGCAGTGAAGCTGGTTAGGCTGTCACCACCACTGCTTCAGAAGCCTCCATTATCTTTTTGCTTCTGTTTCTCAAATTTCCCTTGAAAGCTCAATTGTGGCTTTGACGTGGAGATGCTAGAATGAAAATGCAAATGTCCAGCGTTTAAAGGCAGAGGTCACTTGAATACTCTGAGGAGCCAAGTGAGACAGAAGGAAAATACACATTAATTTTACCATAAGTTTTAGAGCACTTCATGTACAGGTTTTGTTCTTTTCCTGAGGACTAGACTCCCCCTTTCAGCCACCATCAAGATGGACATCAAGCAGTCAGGGTGTGAGATGGGCACAGCACAGGGACTGTAGCGTCAGGACAGCAGTATCTCTCCCAGGGAAGAGTCCTATCTGACATTTCAGTGCTCACGAGAAGATTTTCTCAGACAATCATAAACGAAGGATTTTCAAAGAGAAATAAGCCCTTGGCAGAGTAGGCAGCAAGATGTTTTATTTCTTATCAAATAGAAAACAGGCCGAGGACTACTCCTGAGTGCTGCTGTGTTTAGTACTGCAAAAAAAGAGCAGCTCTACAATACCAGCACTACGCTTTTACAGGTAGAACAAAGTTTAATCTTAAGGATTAAAAGGAATTAAAGGTAGGTCAAAATCAGAAACATTTGTATTTAAATCCTCACATGCTCATGCCTGTTTGCTGCAGAGAAGCTGCTAGGGTGTAAAATGTTCATATCATCTTTTTCTCCGTAACGCCATGTTTCCTGCACTTTGGAAACAGGGTTCCAGATGCCACAGCTTTTCATGGCCACTTTTTGTCTCACAGCACATTGCCAACAACCGTGTCTGCTGAGCCTTATGTTCAGTGCAGTAAAACAAAGCGTGTTTGAGAAGACCTTGGGTTTTCCTCCAACAGGACTGCTCAATGCTCTTGACACAACTATTAGAAGCTTGTGTGGTGAAAAAAGTTTTAAGATGAGGACACAGTCCACATGACAGTCACACAGATCCAGCAAAAGCCAGCTCATCTTGAGTCTCCTGAGCCTCCACCATTTAAAATGAACTGGACCAGATCCATCACATTAGTGTGTTCACTATGTTACCTGATGTAGACAGGCTCAGATACACTCTTATCATCCTGTATCTCAAAGAGGAGAGAGGTCAGAGCATTGGCTGAATGCTGCCTGCTGGGAGCAGAATATTTCACTTCAGTGGTTTCTGCTGCATTGCCAAAGTGTTCCATAATTTTTAAAATCTTAGGCTTGCCTCATCTTGTGAGACCCCAGACACTGAGAGTTTTCCAGTCCTTCTGCCCCATGCCTATCCCCTGATCTGCTCTTTTACTAGTTCTTTTGTTCCTTCAGTTATCACTTTTCTGAACCTCAATCTCAAAATATATTCTCAATTTCCCCACTAATCAGAAAAAGAGCACTTTCTTATTGCACGTTTCCTATTTCTACCACAGTTCACCTCTTTGTCTTGACTCAGCCTATATTTAACCTTTCTATAATGTACAAAACTTCATCCCACTTCCCCTCTGAAAGTTATGTTGCCTTAAATTTTTTCTGTCTACTCCATTTCTCATTGTCAAGTTTTCCTCAAGCTACTTTTTAGGGAGGATGCTATATAAATTATTTATTGGACTGTATCCTAGGGATCTGACTGGTTTTAG
>JBCJKH010028993.1:0-19393 GCA_039877255.1 Loriculus beryllinus | reverse complement strand
TTGATTGTCATACCATGAGGGATTCCGAACTGGTGGCCCTTGTCCATTGGTGCCATGGCCCCAAGGCTTCCCAGCCAGAGCTGCCAACAGGCTGCCAAGCTGCTGGGTGAACAGCCTGCAGGAAAGCAAGAAAACCTCTCCATCAGCTGTTTTCTGAGCCTTTCTACTTTTTTTTACTGCAGAAATCCCAGAGCTAGGAACCAAGATCCCACATGGAGCTCAACCACACAGTAAATGTGTTGCCATCATGGCTGGAGAGGATCAGCTCAAAAACCTGTCATGAGCGCACTTCAGCCTGATTCATGACTTGTTACAGGCCAAATTATTTGAGGAGAAGACAGTCATACTGTCTAGCACCGGACAACCAATAGCCATGCTTAGAAAACCCTTGGAGACACTGCTTTGCTTTGACTGTATAGGGAAATTTGGCTGCTTTGTCCTGAATCACCCTGCAATTAAATGTCTGAAATAGGGATTGCAAAAACGCTTGTGGTGTTGGAATGTCTGTCTCTGGCAAAGCTGAAACAAATACGGATCTGAAGAGTCTCCCTGCTTTAAGAATTTTACTGTTCACCAGCTCACTGCTAGAAATAAAGTCTATTGGCAAAGAAGCAGTGTGCATCATTTAGAGCCATTTTGCCAACAGGTAACAGGTATATGCCTGAATGAAGTATAACATCTCAGCAAAGCACTTTCATGCATGTATAACAGAGGCTGTGCCCTGGCTTGCTTCATATAAAAATGCTTCCAAAATCAAAACTCCAGCTAACACCACTGTTGGGTACAACATGTCAAGCTCAAAGCCTGAAGGTGAGCAGAGATGTCCCATAAGCCAACATCAGGAATTCTATTGTGTGACCCTCATTTGCCAAAAGCCTGTTGCCCAAAATCTTTTTAACTGAGTGGTTTCAGACAAAAGATTGAAAAGGACTCAGATTCTCATATCCCACAGACTCAAATTCAGAGGGTAAACAAGACATGACAGTTTAGTGACATGGAAAGTTTTGAGGCAAGGCTTGAGACACTTTTGCCACTGACCGTTTTTATACCTCTATTTTATGTGTGGCATGCAAAGAAAAGTAATTACTTGCAGAGAAGTTTTGTGGCAGAGCTGAGAGTTGTACCCCAGCTTTTCTAGACACAAACTGGACCCTTCCTCTTTTGTCTAACTTTGTTTTCATAAGTCAGTTATTTTTAATAAATTGATGAGGTAAGAGGGAGGATTCTGGGTTTGCGGCCTTGAAGTCAGCTCATCATAAAGATACACAAATACAGCTAGAGGAAAGCAATAGATAGCCAGTTTTGAGTCCTACCTTGAGGAAGTGCCATTTGAAACTTCATCAGAAATTACTGTAGTGTAGTGGCAGCTAAAAATTGTAAGGCAGGAAGATAGAAAAAAATAGAAGGATAGATTATATAGCACAGCTGGTCCCAGTTCTGGAGGGCAGCTTCTATGGGAGGCTGAGAAGCATTTTGCCTCCAAGGAAGAACTGATAAAATTGACATTAGATATTTGAAAACTTTAAGATCCACCACAGTGGCAAAATATATATTTTTTTAAATATTTTTTTCTTTTCTTTGATATTGTACATTACACTGATTTATGATTGATTACTGCAACTAATCATGACCATTGAAAGGCTATTTACTTTCCATGCAAGACAAACTCCCTACAATAATGAGTGCTTTTTAAAAGCTAAGTTCAGCCACTAGCCTGAAGGACACCATCAATGTGAAGCAGATGAATTTTCTTCCCACAACTTTCAATAAAGGCCAAAAAAAAAAAAAACCAGGAAAAAAAGTTTCTTGAAAAAAAGTTATTTTAGGAAATAAATCCAGAATCAATATTCTGTACAACCGAGAGGTAGACACTGATGGTTCATTTCTGCATGAACTTTCCTTTTTCGTATCTTAACATTATTTTTATAACTAAAAATCAACAAGATAAATAAGATCACTGTCACAATCAAAAAGCTGGAAATCTAAAACTTCGTCTGCAAAGCTCAAACACCAGCCGTGATTCATGTTCCATTGGCACATGTTGGAAGCTGGGATGAGCACTAGACTTCAGCATGCAGTGGGCTGCTCTAAGGGGAGACTAGAGATGTTGCAGATGAGTAGACTCCACCAAAGAGCACACACTGGAAAAATAATGAAGAAATGAGCCATGTGCATTAGAGTGTACAAGACATCTTCGTGTTTAGGAGCATTTGCACTGTAGAAAAAAGCGAAAGTGTTGTTTATAGCAAAGCATCTTGGTTTTGTTGTTCTGTGTTATTAATGGGTGACTGGTTTTACTCTAGTGGGCTCTGGTCAGAACTATTAGAACTACAGCACATGCACAAAGTGTCTTTTGGTCACAAAAGAGCTAAAGAGGGGAGATTCCCAAATCTTTGCTATCCAGTGTTACTATACCGGATGCTGATCGCATGCTACACTCCATTTTGTAGCTATATCTATCCATGTCTATAAGGATTGCACTCTATATTCACATTCCCCCCCAGAGGCTAGCTGAGGGCCAGAGTCCTCTCCTCTAAGATAAGCTAGATAGAAATGTTTCTATTTAAAACTGGAAAGTTTTTTGTAGCAAGAAGGCAAGAAGCTGTGTTCTTCCTAAGGAATTTGTGTGAGAAATCCTCCCTCTTCACAGAAAATTTATGTGGGAATTTTTTTCAAATGAAACCCAAATATTTGCAAACTCTCCCTTCGCCTAACACAATACGTCACCTCCCTGCACTCCCCTGCAATGGGGATCCCCAGCCAGACTTCATTCCTTGCAGCGCATGGTGGAGAGGTTTCCCTGCGATGCAGGACCTTCTGTTGTAAAGGAATTTTCTGCACACCCCTTACACTCCTTTTTTCAAAACAAGCTCTGATCCAGACTGACACCCACTGGAACAGAGTGGAACCATGCAGGCAGGATGCAGGCTTTGAATCAAAAGCATACAAAACACCTTGCTCATTTTCTCTGGCTGACTCCCTTCTGCACTTTCTTTTCCAAACAGAAGGAGTGAATCCCACAGTGTGTAGGTGTTCTCACTTTTTCCTTTCCTCTTCTCCACTAAGGTCAGGAAATAAAGCAGCCTGAAGAAATACTTTTTTTTGCTCCACACATACCGAGGCATTGTGAAGTAGCCTGAGGCAGGGTGAGACACTGTCTCCTGTGTGGCTGATCTCCCTTGCTGCTTGAGCAGGACAACCAGGACCCATTGCAGAAGTCACTGCTGAGGCTCTGAAACAGGTGCCAGTATCACAAAGGGGAAACAATCACATCGCTTATGCAGCTTCTCTTTCTGCTCCAGCATTAGAAAAGATCCGGGCAGGAGACCTCCCAGGCAGCTCTATGTCAGAGATACATCTGTCTTAGGCTGATTTTCTATCTTTGTCAGTCAGTTTGAGAGATGCTGTTGCTGACATTGCTGCTGTTAAGACAACCCAAAACCCAGGTTTTTAAAAAATATCTAATATTTAATTTTTATTTGACATTTAATGCAATATTTAATTTTAAAAATATTGTTTTAAAACATTTTTAAAGCTCAATGCATCTTTCATTCAAGGCCACAGGGAAGAATTCTCTGTAGAAAGACAGGAGACTGCATGAGCTGTTTTATACCAGGACTAATCTGTCTGCTTTAAACAAAAGGATACAAGCAAGCATCTCTCCTAAAACTGATTATGCTTTTATTCATTGCTGCTGCATTGCTAGGGCAGGAGGCAAAGATGGGTTTAGTGGGGATTAGCCCTCTGTTGCCTGCAGCCAGGCCATCATTGCTGCTTGGTGTCGGGGGTGCTGTCAGGGATGCTGCACAATCACAGCTACCTGTCCTGGAGATGCACCTCACCACCACCCACAGCAGTGTTCTGTTCTCTTTACTGTCAGAAATGACCTCTCTTGCTCTGCACTTACCATTAGTCTCGCAGGGGACTTTGACAGGGCCCAGGCTTACTCTGAAAGAGATAAAAGTGAAAAGGTCACACCTCTGGGTCAGAGGTTAAAAGGCAGATAAAACACCCTGCCTGCAGAAGTAAAATGCAAGAGAAATAGCATCAGCTCCCAAGAAAGGGTAGCTTGTAGGAGCTGGAGTCTAACTCCAGTGGGAGGATGCAATTGCCCTTCTTTTAGCAACTTCCTCCCCCTTTTTTTTCCGACATGGGTTAACAAAATATATTTAAGCACAAACCAAAATAAACTCAAATGAAAACCCCAGGCTGTCTCCTCTCCAATGGCTGATTTAATGGAGACTTTTGCTCTGCAGGGTCATCTTTTCATCTCTTACTGAGGGCAGAGGAAAAAGTATTCTTAAGCAAAGGAAAGACAAAATTTGGTATTAAATGTCTTCCTTTAACCAAGCAGGGGCACAACTATTCTTCTGACTTGCAACTTCAAGAGGACTTTGAATAATAAATCAGAAAATGCCAGCTTTCAATTAGGGTTAATGAAAGGGATAGTGGCAAGTTATGTGAGGGTAGAATAAACCATGAAACAGATAATACAAAACATATGTAAATGGGGATCTAAGGAACCTCTTTAGTGTATTTAGCAAGAAACTATTAACATTTCTATAAGCAGAAAAGGCAGTTTTGAGGCATCTCAGTCAGAATGAGCCATACTGCACATGCATGTGGACTTTTACATATTGAACCACAGGCTGAGAGACAAGATTTGTTCAGATCAAAACAAATCCCTCCTAACATAATATCACAAATGTTCAAGTCACATCTCCCAGGAGAATCAGAACAACAGGGGTGGTTGAGTTTTGCATGTGCACATGTCAAGCAAGATCCCCCAGTACCTTTGCAGAAGTGCCTGTGCCCACAGACAACCTATAAATCTACACCCACACAGACTGTCCCAGTTGCTCTAATATTACCATTAGATCAAACTTTAGCAGTTTCCCTTCTTTTGATTCATATTTCTGCAGTGTGCTGCTACAAAAAGATAACTTAGATAGCACTGTATGAGTCTTGAATGTTTTCTTGTGTTTACTGCTTGGGCCTAGCTTTGCGTAACCCACCTTCTGTCCCTCTTTAGCTTTATGTACACAGATCCTGGTCTCCTTTCCAACAAATCTGCGAAGGCTTTGCCATTAATTTTGCTTGATTTCCATCACTTCTTCCCTACTTAAGTTTTTTCCGTTCAGCAGAGTTTTAGACCCTCAAATTTCTCTGTGTAAGACCAACATGAGAAAGAGTGAGGAAATACAGTTTTCAGCTTAACCAGGATAAACTGCTGAGCCATTAGAAACTCATGAACATTTATGGGGCCTGAGGGTTTATGGGGCCTCAAAGTAATGAGATAGATTGACACACTACCTTATGCAGAAATTGAAAATCTGGAGAATGACTGACCAGTTTAACTTTGGCAAGATGCTTGAACACAGTATTAAGCAACTGCCTCATAGCAAATAGGAATAACTCTGATAAAAAGAACTAGTCAACTTGGATTTGTGAAGAACAAAAAATCTCAAACCATGGGCTCTTCTACCGAGACAGAAAATGTTTTACAGTCTGGAAAAGAATCCATGGGTTCAATGTTGAGTTTAATAACGTGTTTTCTGACATCTCCCTTTATAAGGACATGGGTTTTAAACCAAAGTTTTCCAAAATGGGTGTCCAACTGACTGAAAAACACAATCAAGTAATAACATTCAGGACATCAGCATCTAACTGGGAAGGTACACCTACCAGAACACTGGAACAATCTCCCAGACTTTCATGTAGCTACTACATCTAACAGTACTAGCTCTTTCTTCTAACCTGACTGTGCTGTTCACAGCTGCATCTAAGAGCAATGGTTTAAGCAAGAAATTAATAAAACCACATCAGCCATCACTGCTCCTTCAGGGTCTAAACATTGAGGTGACAAATCGCACCTCGAGCTTTTAAGGTGTTTTCCATGCACCTGCATTGGGTTTCACAGCCGAGCTGGCTCCCAGACACCCAGGTTCCAGCTGAGCATTTCACAACATACAAATAGCTCTTGGGGTAGATACCACCAAGCTGTGGAGAGCACACCTACATTTCTCTGAACTCCTGTGACACAGAAACTTGTTCTAGGTCATAAGGAAGACTATAAAAAAGCAGGATGGAAATCTAGGTCTCCCAGTCACAGGCTATCACCCAGCCATGTGACTTAGAAGGAAAAAATGCATCATTTCATATACTGAAAAAAAACCCCAAACCAAAATCCAAACCTAAAAAAAAAGCTAACACCCAAAACCAAACTCCCCCTCCAACAAAACAGATGCTTGTTAAAATACACTCTGCTGCAAACTTCATTGTTTGAGGTTGTAAGAGAAAATTTATTTTCGAGGTGGTGAAACAGCCAGTTCTACTTTTAACACACCTGGAATTAGCTGGCCAATGGATCCGTACAGTCAAACCCTGGATATGTGATTTTTGTTGTAATTATCAGAATCACAAGTATAACTCCTCATCTAGTGGATGATAACAAGTTGTGTAAACCATTATATTAAACAATAGACCCTCAGGGATTCATTTTCAGCATATGGCTGATCATTAAACCTCTTTCAGTTTTTTTTAAGGTTATTCTGAACTTAAATCAATACTTAGATCAGCTCTGCTGCTGTGCTTCATTCATTGAACGCATCCAAATCACAACCCTTTTCTCAAACAAGGAGAATCCTCTCTCTGGTTTTAACTAAAACTCTTCATTCCTATTTTTTAAATATTGCACTATTCCAGGAAAGCTCCTGAAATGAATTCAGCAAACAGTTGCTCAACTCTCTTCTTCCCTCCCCTTTAATCTCTGGTGCTGACCTGGCCATTCATTCTGTGTTTGCAGTGGTGAGCTCTGCAAACCGAGTTTCCATGGCAGCCCTAATCCATGAATAGGGCTCGCTCCATCGGTAGGCACTCAGGACATGTCTTGCTGCTGGCTGAATCAGAAGACAGAAAACAAGCGCCTTTGGTAAACATGACCTAATGAGATTCCCGGCTCTGTGACAGGGGCCTGGAAAGGGAACACATTGGGACACCCACCTCTTCTGGGATTTTCCACTGAGGTCTCCCAGTATTTTCCTGCCTGGTTTTATAAACTGTTTTATTTAAACTGCATTTCTAGTCACTTTTTCAATCTTTTTCTTTTTTTAGATATAGATATAACTGCTTGAACATGGCAAAAACACAGTCTGGCTTAGAGAGAGCTGTGTCCAATGCTCTCTCTTTTCTGTAGATGCTAGTTTTTTCATTCCCCAGACGCCCAGTCAACCCTTTCCATGACTGTAGGACCTCCACAGCATCGAGGGATTTTCCTCTGGAAATCAAGAGGTTCCTGCAGGGCTCTTGTATTGCCAAGAGCAAGCCCCTCTGCATTCAGCTATTCCTCTTTAAACAGAAGCATGCTAGTTCCCTGCTACAAAGCCTTTCCCAGCTGGCCCTAGAAACTGCCTAGAGGGCTTCTACAAATGAATCAAACAAAAATTAAATTCTACAAATTCCCCAAATAGTACATAACTTCTTTCATTTTATGCTGAATAATCACAGTCAATTCATCTGGGCATCAGCATGATTGCTTGTGAAACCATCTAAGAAAATAACACCCAAACATTTCCAGAAGATTAGGCATTTCAAGCTGCTAAGACATTAGAAAAGAAAAAAAAAAATCCATGTAAAAATATGCCTGAAAGTCACGGAAGCAGAAAATATGTATATTTTGAGTATCTATTCTTCACTGAAAGGGTTATCAAGCACTGGAACAGGATGCCAACGGAACTGGTAGAGTCACCATCCCTGGGGTATTTAAAAAACATGTAGTGCTTAGGGACGTGGTTTAGTGATGGACTTGGCAGTGCTGCGTTAATGGTTGGACTTGATGATCTTAAAGGTCTTTTCCAACATAAATGATTCTATGGTTCTACACATTCTTCAAAGCATAACTCTTACTTGGTTCCACCAAGCTTCTTTCCTTTGCCCTGGGACATGTGGGTCTTGTTATTTATTTTCAATCTTCCTTTAGTCCATTACATGAGTCACATCACCAAATGTAAATGTGTTGGGCACCATGTACCTCATTTGCCCTTTATGCACTGTCAGTCATTTCTGCAGTGTTGACTGAGACTCAGCCAGTTATTTCAGGTCTGATTTCAACTGTTTTCCCTATCATAACACAGAACAGTTGTCGAAAAAATGCTGATCATTATCTCAATGAGTTGCAAATACATTTCAGAGAAGAGAGAGGGCTGAGTGGCTGAGTCCCATAGTCCTTACTTTGGGAAAAGTCCCACTGTCTCCACATAGTTCATGTTTTACCCACAATTAGCAGCTACAGTCTATGTATTTATAGGAATTCCTCTGAAATCGAAAACACAGGCAAACTAATGGGATCTAAAGGAAAGAGAACGGAAGTGACTTTGGCAATGGCATGCTTCCACCACATGCAGCCGAGGTTGTACTGCTAAAGGACCCCTGGCCCAACGCCCTGTCAATTACCTTAATCCCAACTCAAAGAGGAATGATACTAAACACTCCACAAAACTGCTTCCAAACATTGCCACAGGAAGAAAGAAAAGCATTAACCCTGCCTTCCCAGGCACAGCTTTAGTAATGGGCACATTGCATTTTACATGGAGCAACACATGAGCATAAAAGACATACCCTCCAGTGAAAAACTTGCACAACCTCTCAGAATTAATCGCAGGGAATAATTGCAGTTCTAAACAAGAATATTTATGACATTACATAAACACCATTAAAGCAAACTGAAAGGCAATATTTTTCAGAAAGAGGAAAGGAGGAAGTGAGGCAGGGGGATGAAAACCAATCGAAGTTTATGGCTGAAAAGATAAAAGTTCCGGAGTGTCAGCCATTTTGGAAATTGTTGCTTCAGCCATCACTTGTGCCTTGTTTACTTCCCTTAATAAAACAAGGAAAGAATTTTGTTTATAAAGTTAGCCAATACTTGGAGTTTAAAGCATTTTTCTTGAAAAGGATCTTTCAAAAGCAAGAAGAAATGTGGAAAATTTCTTTCCAAAATGTTTTAAATTTAAAAAAAAAAAACATTTTTAGTCATTATCACCCCAGTAACACTCTTTTCTTCCTCCCTTCCTTTTTTTTCCCTTTTCCAAGGCAGAGAAGGAAGTAAAAGAGAGCTTTCTCTTTTGTTTCTGAATGAAAAAATTGACTGAACTGTATTTTTAAATTAAAAAAAAGAAAAAAAGAAGAAAAAGAAAGATAAAATTGGGAAGAAAAGCATTTAGAAATTTTCTTTTGCAATACATTTGTAGCATTTTTCTAACCAATTCCAGTTATTAGAGCTGAGGCAGAAGCTTGCGTGTCTTTAACACTTGAGATTTTATCCTGAAAATTTGGAGATTTGGAGATTGGAAATTGCCCTGGATGGTGACAGTTGGGGCTGAGCCTGTGAAGCCTGTATTCCGCCCCACCCTGCCCCAGGAGACTGAGAGCCCAAGTGCCTAGCAGTACCTGGGGCACCTTTGCTGACCCAGAAATGGCCTGGCAGTTCCTCTTCATGGAGAGAAGTTTTGGCTTGGATTAGACATGTTGCCAGTGGAAGCAGTGCCTACATGTACCATGTGCACATGGAAGTGGTTTAGAATTGCTCTGTGAAAAGAAAGCTTTTTGGTCAAAATACTGTTTCCTTCATTTTCTATTCAGACTTGTATATATTCCAGCATCAAGAAAAGGATAGGAACCAACAGCACTTGGAGCCATAAAAACCACATTTCATAAAATAGTAGAATATTCAGTTGGTAAGGACCTCAGGGATCATCTGGTCCAACCTTTCTAGACAAAGCATGACATACACTAGATGTCCTAGCACACTGTCCAGCCAAATCTTAAAAGTGTCCAATGTTGGGGAATCCACCACTTCCCTGGGGAAATTATTCCAATGGCTGATTGATCTCAGTGTGAATAATTTCCCTCTTGTGTCCAGTCAGATTCTCCCCAGGCGTAACTTGTTCCCATTACCCCTCCTCTTTTCCATGTGACTCCTTGTAAGAAGCCAGTCTCCGCCTTCTTTCTAGTCAACCTTTAAATACTGGAACAGGGTGATAAGGTCTTCCCTGGGCCTTCTTTTCTCAAGGTGGGCCATCTGTCTACATCTTTTTTTGTGTATCAGGGACAAAAACTGAACAAAGCCCTCTTTCAAGAGTTGGCTTCTAGGAAATGCAACCCAAACTTCTCCTGCATGGACCATTGGCCCAAAAATGGATATGGGGCTTTCATGATCCAGGTGATCTTGGCAGGCCAGGCAGGTGGCTGTAATCAGATATCTGTGGACATTCTGCAGGTTGAAATTCAGTAGGAAGGAGCTGCATTTGAAAGCTGGATGCACTTTTGCAGGATCAACAGATCTTTTTGGAAATGGAGTATCATGGCTTAATAGCGCTACTTCCCTCCGGACAAGAGTAAAAATGCTCTCAGCTGGCCACAAGCTGCAGGATCAGTATCAAGCCTGAGATTTGTACACAAATACTTCAATCTAATTGATACACATGGGCAACAGATATGCTTTTGTAAATCAGCTGTGATTACCAGGATCCCTGGCAGGACTTAATAAACAATGTCTGGCTTCAGGGCTGCAGAACACACACACGGCTATGCAAACCTCCCAGACAATTTTCCACACTGCCACCCAGGCTCCATTGGCCAAAAGCTTGTAAAAGAGCGTGCGACAACACAAAGAGCTTCATTTTAGCTGAAAGCCCAAATTGCAAAAACTCATCTAGCCCAGCGCAGTCTGCATCCAATTGCCTGTCCGCCACAGGGAAATGTTTCACTTTCCAGGTTTTTTCTTCAGTACCCTTAGAAAAAAGATCTCCTTTCCTCTCTTACCCAGGTACACTCTATCCTCCCCTTTGTCTCCTCAGAGCTGAAAGCACTTCGGTCTCATGGCCAAGCATGGCTGCTCAGATGGGCAATCACATGTTACACCTTCCTTGTTTCTTTTGCCCAGTGACAGGCACTTCCCCGCTACCCTGATTTACTTATCAAGGTGTTGGGGAGAGTTTGCTTCAATAACTTCAGGAGTCAACCAGCATTTCCTGAAACAGAATGATAGTTTAAGTAAGGTCCTTCCACTGACCTCCCGGTGACACTGTGCTCATGAATAACCAGGTCTGTCACTGCCTCTCACGCTTAATTTTCTCTGAGGAAATCTTCTGTTAAGGGGCAACAGTTTTCCATTTCAGTGTACAGCACTACCCAGCTGCTTGTTATTTCACTTGGCTGAGCCTGACAAGCTAATGGTATGTTTGATTTGCACTACCAGTTCCTGCTAGAGACATCATAACTTTTATTACAGACGTGGTTCTTGTTAGAGACTCAGTTGTCCACAGAAGAGAAAAAAAAAGAAAAAAAAGCACATTTATTTCTGTCAACTTACTGGTTAACTCATTATTTGCAAACTCTGGCATGTAGCACACAATCTGCTGCATTTTGTTTCAGCATATTTCACAGGTTTTTGTGTGGCAAATGGAGAGATCATTCTAGCTTTTCTTTTGATAAGCATTCCTTTTGCTGTCCTAAATCCTTTGAGGATGATCACGTTCCTAATTGCTAAAACATTTACCATAAACTTTCTTAGACACTGTGAAGTTAAACTCAGATCAGCAGTTGCCACAGGGCAAAAAAAGGGGTACAGAGAGGTTAAGCAAAAATACATTTAATTGGACATAGTTCATCATAAATTTTCTGTCTTGGTTTTTCTGCCCAGTGTTGATAAAGATGTCAGAGTGTCTAAGGAACTTATGCATCTATATTATTCTTCCACTGTCAAAGTTACTGCATGTGCCATGTAAAACTAATGCATTACACTTTGCAAGAATAAAAAAGCAGACCAAAAGGACTAAAATGCCATGGTTTTGCTTGTTTGCAAAACAGAGAATGGATATTTTAATGAGGACAACATTTGGATTACGAAATCTGTTTCCCCATTACATCCTGCAATTCTTTCCTCCTTTCTTCATAAAGCACCCACTCAGGACAGGGCAGTACCCTCCAAATCTTTTTTCATCACACTATTTGGAGCACCCCAATAGACATGTCTCTGTATCTAAGTATTCAGCAACCCAGATGGAAGGATCCCAAACCTAAGATTGCTTATGAAAATTTTGGCTGTACTTCCCCTCCATCTCAGTTTAGTCACCAGTAAAAAGGGGATGGTATTCACACACATCACCACACTGCAGCCTTGTATAAAATATGCTTGATTAAAATACACATACAACTGAAAATAAGTAGGCTCGCAGTGCTGGCTTTTCGTTACACTCAGGACTGCCACTGCAAGATACCCATTTGCAGCATCATCGGGGCTGTTAGGTTCTCTTGCAGAATTTTCTCTAATAAAGGCCCTTTAAAGCTCCTGAACTCTTGATCCTCGAAACAGCCAGTCTGGGGAGGGTTTCTTCCAGTCTTTGAAGGCGTAGCACATATAAAGCTGACCAGTGCTGTTTGTTCATTTGTTTTTTTCCTGTATCTCTCCTTTTTCTCTAAGACCAGAGAGAAGATGACATTATTAGCAGGCTGATCACAAGCACCTACTAGTTTAGGGGAAGGCTTTTTATGTCTGCTTTCAAGCAGAGATGAAAGATTGTAAAAACCTCTCTCTTTCTTTTTTCCTTTTTTTTTTTTTTTTTTTGTCCTTAGGGAATTACAGCTCACTAAAGTTCTTATAACTCCTTACAGCAGCTATTTTACTACTCAGGGAGGATATTTACTAGGTTGCTTTCTTCCTGCAGCAGGCCTCACTGTTAATAAATGGTGTCTGTGAGTTACTTTATGCTCTTCATGCTTTATTTTGATCTAGCTGTGTGTTTAAGGAGCTAAAGAGAGTGTGTCTTGATGAACTACTAACACCAGAGTTTGCTTGAGGCCAAAACGTACAGAGGGCTTTCTTCTGTTTCAGTTTCTTTTTTTTTAAGTCTTTGTAGGTACACTGAAATCTAAAAAATGGGGCTGGCTGCCAAGGTTGCTCTGCAAATCTGTTTGCTTCAGCTCACTCAGCATTAACATCTGTCTTCACTAAACTGTTACCGGACCCCCTGTACACTCCATGAAGCAAGCTCCAGAGGCGCTTATAGAAAGCAGAGCTGGGGGTGGGGTAGAGACCCACATCACCCAGACCTCCACCCTAGTAGCACTTCTTCAGTGAGATTTAAGCACAGCTCTGTCCCAGACCTGTGTGCTGGTGAGCCTTAATATCAAAAAAAAGCACAAGAGAGAGATGGAGAGATTGTACAGAGGAACCTGTACCTGGATTCTCCTTCTCAGCCTTTTGTCCCATTCAGAAGGTGACATAAAATACAGATTTTTATTTTTTTTTTCTTTTGCAAAGAAGTCAGATGATTTTAGTATTCAGTTCAAACTCAAAGTGCAATATCCCTGGAGGCCACTTACCCCTAAGCCCTCAAACGAGGCATATAATCATTACGACATCAAGCTTAGCACTAACACACCCAAAACAAGACAGTACCACATGCCTCCTCAGTGAGGCTGCACAACATCTTTGTACTTAATTAACATCTATGTGTCCATCCTACAAAGCAACCAATTCTGCATACATGTAAAGTACATAAGAGTTATGTCTTACCGAACCCTTTTTCGGGTTCTACCACGTGTGCGTGATGAGGAAAACCCACTTAAACCCCTCATAAAACATGGTTTAATGTCTGCATAAGGCTTGGGTGCATTCACTGGGGCTCGGCTCATAGGTAACGTCCAGCAAGTCAGTGAATTCAGAATTACATCCTGGAGGTGAGAGCAGCATCCTGCTCTGCACTGTGTGCAAAACCAAATGAGCTATCAGCGTGTGGTAAATAGCAGCACACCTCTGAAGGCACATCTTTAGCATATGCACCTTCGCATTTTCCAAAGGAATGTCCAGCTTTCGAGGAGCTGACAAATTTCCAGGTTTTTCTTTGTGTACTGTGTGCTTACATGCCTTCCATACAATCAGCAGTGCCTAGATTTGTGGATTTATTGGCTGTGACCAGACACAAGCTAAGTAAGTAAACAGAGTAATATGTATTAACAAACTGCATTCGTGCAAAGTTCAGAACTTGTGCGCACATGTGAAGGTGGTATTTATCCATGGCTCTTACCAAGGGAGACAATGAAAAATAGGATCATGCAAAGTAAGTAGTGCAGTAAAAAGACAGCATTAAAACATTTTTTTTAATTGAAATATCCAGAATAATGGTTACCTGATTTAATGGCTCATCAAACTATAGCTCTCACATAATCTTCAAGGGTTTGGTGGGTTTATGTTGTAACTTGTAGCTGATGCTGCAAGAAGTGAGAGTTCTTTTGAAATTATTTCTGTATTGTTACACATAAAAACCATCCTTAAGAGCAGTTGCAATGCCTCATCTACAAAAGACATAGGAAGAGAATGGACAGTCATATATTGGTCACCTCTTAATGAAAAAGAGGTCTCTAAACAGAGGCAGGGACACAGCACATTTTTAAGTTTCTGGCTTGTGGTCTTAAAACCTTTGGGTATTTTCTGTCTAAATATGGTCAGACAGTAAGTTAACTAAACTCCAATTTTATAATAGCAATAAAAATCTCAAGGTGTGTGTTAACACTGTCAGAGTTGAGGGTGTTAAGTACAGCAGTATGGGCTGCCACCCAGCAAGGCTGAGAAAACCCCTGGGCCAGGCTCCCTTTGCAGAGCAACACAGGGATGCATTCCCAAGACTGTAGAATACAGAGAGATGTTAGTGTTTGCCGCATAGAAAACTTCATTTTTTTATTATATAATTTTTATTTCAAAATCTAGGACGAATCAGGAATGCAGTGTTTTTACAGGAGAGGATATCCTGAGAGATTCCCATTGAGCAGACCCTCAACTCTCAGTGTGGGGAAGAGGTGCCCTGCAGTCTGAACACCATGAGACATCACTGAAACCCAGCTCCTGAGGGAGAAGAATTGATTCTCATCAGGAAAGTGATAAAAAGGAATTTGTCTCTGGAAATATTTGTGAAAAGATTTTCCCAGCAACCACTCAGCTGCTCTCTCATGGAGGAGGCCAGGTGAAATCTGGGTGATCAGAGGTACCTTCAGCTCAAGTGCTGTTAGATACAGGACCAACGCAATTTTTAAGATCGCTTCAGATCTTGGAAAACCCCAGCCACTTATTTTAGTGCCTAAACGGCAGCTCAAGTCCCTCAGTAATTTAGTGCTTAGACTTGTAATAGGTGTGCTATATTACACTTGCTTCTCAGGAGCTGTCATTAGGCTGTCTCTATCAGTCTCAAGCAGCTTCTCAACTAGGCAGTCTCCTGCAAAAACACAAGCATTTTAAGCAACGCAGTTGCAGGCCTTTTTCTGCTTCTCTTCTCAGCCCAAACCAAGCTTTAAATCTTTTTTATGGGCTTTACGCCTGAAGTTTTAAGCAAGATTAATGATTTAGGATGTTCATTGTCAGGTCTCCTGAAAAGCCTGGCTAACTAGAGAGCAGAAACCTAGCATACTTTATTTCTCTCAGCCTGTGTCTGACTTGACTGCAGCTTTTGCACACTTTATGTAAGTATCTTTACAACTTCAAGGTTAATCAGTGTGTCTCACAGCCCCCCAGAGTATCTAACTATTAGTACAACATAGAGCCAAAGTCAACAAAGAGTTGGAGGAAAATATATCTCAGATTGCTTCAAGGTCTTCCCTGGGATCGGAGAGGACCTGAAACTAGGTGAGAACATAAAATCAGGTCTCCCTTACCCTTCTATTTCCTTTCCTCTCCAGGTGGATGCAGCACAGAGCAGCAGGCAGGTAGCCCAATCCTGGAAACTGTGGCCTGTGCCCTTTACCATGCAAAGTCCAAAGCACCAAGCATGCTCCAAGCCTGCCAGCTGGCTCATGCTTCAGAAGCAAGATAAGGCAAATATAAGCAAAAGCTTACCTAGAGTTTGCTGCAGCCTGCTAATATCTGGATCAGGATGGGGTGTCAGTGAAAATGGAGATGCAGCAGGGGCTTTAGGCATCTACACAATTAGACAAAGTTGAAAGTGGGTTTTCTAGGGTTTGACTGTTGAGTTGAAACACTTGAGGTGGAACTCAGATGTTCATAGTAGATCTAGCCTTTATTTAGACCAAATCTTAAACAAGTGAAAATACAGGTCAATGTAGCTGCTGACTGAAGTATCATCAGGAATTATCATGCAGAGTTGTGTTGTAACTCCGTATACAGCCTGTGATATCATGAGCACCTCTTGTCTGTTTTTTCCAAGTAAGCACTTAAGAGTTTCCCAAGGTAAATATTAATACTTCAGAAAGGAAATACTAACATGCACAGAATCCTTTCCAACATCTCTACTTAAATAGCTATCATTTTTTAGTGAGATCACAGCATCCAGTTTTCTATAATAAAAAATAATCAGGATAAGTAGTTTTACTCCTATCAAAACTTGAATGCAATTTTATGTTTTTCTTTAACTTATCCTATAAATATTTTTACTACAACATTCAAAGTTTATGAGATCTCTAAGACTTGTAAAGAGGCTGAGTAACTGGAAACCAAAGGCTAATACCTACCACAGGGACTTAGTTTTTTTCTTAAGCAAGCCATTTATTAATATTAACAAAGGGTATTTTACCAGTGATCTGTTTACAAAACTGAATATTATTTTACCTTTCCAGTCCAGTGTAAATAAATCAGTGAAAAGGGACGAAGACCAGCACCACAACACCTGACAGTGTTGTTCAAGGGATCTTTTCTTCGGTTACAATTTTCTGACATTATCCCTTGATCTATGCTTCTGCAGTTGAATTGCTGCTGAGCCTAAGTGCAGCTTGAATTGCTGAAAACCTAGCCTCACTGAACCAGAGGAAGACCAGAGTTAGCTGCTTGTTGTGGATGCCTTTCACAAAATGTGTCCTTTTTCCTGTCCGTGAGCCACTCACCAGGATACTTTATCTTTTCTAATGTGTTTACTATCTGCAATTATAGCTGCAACAGTTATCCACTCATATAAGAAAATGTTAGCATGCCTGAATATGACCAGGAGGAGCTCTGTCACAGGCTGGGAGGTAGGAGATTATCTGCCAATATCCACCGTGGCCACATAAGAACATTCAGGTGTTAGATTATCCTTTGACACAGCTGAGGAGAGCTCTGTGTCACTACTGCTTATTTTCTATTTTATTTCTGCTCCCAAACCATGATTTACTGACTGAAGATTAACTATTGCAAAAAGTTCGCACAAGCAGGCAGGCCAGCCTTTTGAGCAAACATTTGTGGATAGACATTAAATTAATAACTTGGGCCGAGCTGAGCAAGGAGTCAAAATAGTCACAGACTTTGGCAAAGTTCAGAAGAGCAGAGCCTGCCACTTTCGGCCATCTTCCTGCAGGCTGCCCTTTCTTCTGACCAGCTTCAGAGCCTTGGGAAGCCTACCTGAGGATAGCTGCTCACCCAGAACCATGGCTGTTCCATACTGTTCATAATACTCTTTTCTTTACAAATTAAGGAATCACGCCTTAATAGGGATTAAGCTTTTCCCAACCATAAAACTCAGCACTAGGTTCACAGTTACAGCTCCCTACATACCACATATATACCCACATAGCTCTTGGGTAGACAGGGAGCTAACTCTGATCATACCTAAAAAAGAAGACAAGATTCTTAACTGACTGAACACCAGAAAAAAATCCGAACTATACCCCTTTATGTATATATGTACATATATATACATACACACACACATACATATGTGTGCACTTGCATTTGTTGTTGTCTTGTTATGCATCTTCTCAGCTTTTGGATTTCTTCATCTATACGTAAGACAAAAGGCATACATCTGACACCTCCATTTTCGTGCGCTGTTGTGCATTAAGTTTATGCTATTCATGCCTAAATAACGTACATGGACATTTCCTTATCTGCATGCCTCTCAGTAGATCAGAAGCATCTGTGTTGGCCTTTTAATGTGCCATAGTCATCCAACTTATGAGGAACACAACTGCTCATCAACTGCTACCTAAGGACCTCAACTACCTCAGCTGCACAGCAACCATGGCCAGGCTTCCCATTTTTCAGGCTGACTAGGACTGCATTAGTTTACAGATGCTATTTGGAAAACAAAGGAAAACCGAAAGCGATTGCAAAAGGTTGTATGACTTAATGAACACAGATTCCATGACTGACATGGATCAAATATCCTTATAAAACTGCCCAGTGTTGGAATTTTGCCACTCCGATCACAGATCACAGGGATAGGTTCTCATTGTTCAACCTTTTTTTTGCTAAAGCTTGTTGTGTCTTTTACTTGAAGATCATGTGAATACAAGGCCTGCCCTTTTAACCTTAGGAGCTTAGATATGACATTGAAAGTAGGCCCTAGTATTGTAAAGTGAAAGACATTTTAGCAATTGCCCAAGCAGAAAAAAGGCTCAGCTTTTTCCAAAATAAGCAAGCATTTCAGCTCACATTGTCCCTAGGTACCTGCATGGCAGTGCAGGGCATATTCATTATTGCTTCTGTTTGTAAGATGTTTGGCTTCTGCATGCTGGTTCCCTGACCTCAGGTACTTCCCCACCACCTTCTTCTTCCTTGACTCACAGTCAGCAGCACCCTTTCCACCAACTACCCTGAGGATTTTTGTGACTCTCCTGCAGACAGGACTGAGCATGCCAGTTTTGGAAAAGGGCAAGCAGCTTCAGGCTCTCCAAAGATGTCCACATAGGATTGTTGTGCGGCTGTGAATTCACTGTTTTTTCTGGTTTTCCAAAGGAGCATTCCCTGGCTGCCTGCTACCATTTAAACACAGATGACATCTGATCAAGATGACCAAGGAGCAGTGGAGGGCACCCAGATACATAGAGAAGCTGACAGATATGAAGAAATATGTGAGATGAGAGTGGGAGACCTGCCAAAAGAAAAATAGCACTGTACCTATAAAATGAAAATAGCATATTCCCTGCAAAGCGAAGATACTTCTGATCAGGAAGGTTTGTTAATTACAGAGCAGACCCTTAGAAGAAGAATGGGATTTTTTAAGGCACCTTGTATCTTCAGATTATCCAGGAGAGTGCTACTGGCTAGACTGGCTGTCAAGATCTCCTTGTCCTTTGTACAGGATCACTAAGTTTGTCCTGAATCTACTGACTTTTCTCTCTTTAGGGTGTATTTTTAGAAGTCAGAAATGTGCCTGCTTTTCCCTACATTTTTAATCCTAAAGACTCAGATGATCTGCCTCAGACATTTCAAAAGAAAAAATGAATATCCCGTGGCTTACATTACATATGGAGTGTTTCAAGTTTAACATAGATTTGGAGTTTTATGTTTGGTGGCAAAGTTAGAAAGTATTTCATCTCAAATTTAGAATACAAGTGCTCCCTATACCCTCAACTCCAGTCTCCACAACTCCAAGTTTAACTCCTTATGGACTCTATTCACAGAGTCAGCTAAATA
>JBCJKH010028991.1:0-10302 GCA_039877255.1 Loriculus beryllinus | reverse complement strand
TGCTCCATCCCTGGCAGTGTTCAAGGCCAGGTTGGACAGAGCCTTGGGTGGCATGGTTTAGTGTGAGGTGTCTCTGCTTATAGCAAGGGGGGTTGGAATTAGACGATCTTAAGCTCCTTTACAACCCTGATGATTCTATGATTCTATGATTCATTTGCTTTAAAAACTAGATGATATTTTTTCAAACTGAGTAGCACTAAGTCTGGGAACCCATTTGGTTGTCTTTAGTGAGGGTGAACTGCTGCCTGAGCTGACATGCTTTTCAGATATACCTAATTTTGCTGAGTGTCCAAGCATGATGGTCTGCCACTGCCATTGTGGGCCCATATAATGCTGACCCTATGCTTTCTCACAGCTTTGAGCACATAGAGCATGGCTGTAATGTGCACATTATCTCTGAGGTAAATTTGCTGCTCTCCTTGAGGTGCAAACACAGCTCAGCAGGCTCAGGATCAGCAGCGGCAAAGATAAGTAGGTAAAGTGTTGTAGGGAGTGGGGCAACAGCTTTTACTCCACCAGCTGGTGGAAGTGAGAAGAAACAAGATGTTTCTTCTGGACAAACGAGTTGCTTCAATAAAAGAATATTGCTGCTTCTACAATCCTGCCTGTAAAATGCAGAAGCCAATTTTAAATAACAATTACATGTTTCAGAAACTTCTTAAAAAGATGATTAGCTACTTATGAATGAGACATAGAGCCTCCAATGCAGGCCATGTGTACTGCACAGTCCCAATTAGCCAGTCAATTTTTGGGGGTGTTTTTCTCCATTCTCCATATGGCTTTGCATATCACTCAAGTGTGTTGTATGATCACTAAATTACATACAGGGAGATGCCAATTAGTAGTAATGCTACAGCAGACCTTTACAAGTCATTTTGATGTGCATTTTTTCTACTGTATGAGTTAATTACTGACATTGTTTTTCCCAGCAACACCTCCACTGTGTGACAGCAATATAACTCACTAGTTTCATATTTCTGCTGTGTCTATATAGAAAAGCTGCTGGAAAAGACAACCTGTTATTTTAAAATCAGCACTGGGGACTTCTTTTTCTGTGCATGCAGTTGTAGCAGAAACGCTGGAAACAGCAGCACAGCTGAAGGCAGGTGCATAGCAAATATCAAATGCCAAGCAGTCACTCAAACAGTTGAGAGCATTAAAACAACATATTTTGTTGGTAAGGCTACCTAATGACTTGTTCTTTGAAAAGAAGGTAAGACTGATGGGTTTTTCTCATTAATTGTAAGCTAGTGTTTTATTTTATCCTTAAGTGTCTTTATTTCCAGTGAAGAATACAAACATGTTATCTAGTGAGTGATGATGGGGTTCAATGATGTGTTTCCATTGTTCTATAAAAAAATTGCTCAGATCTCAACAAAAATACAGTAATTTCCAGTTCTTTAGTCCAAAACACTTGTTACTTCCCATTTACTTGAAGCTTCTGAAAGTGTGAGTTTTCTTTATACATGATATTGAAATGTGCTGAAACAGGTGGGTTTTTTCCCCTAGTCACTTTGTAGTTACAGTTGCTAAAGCAATAGCAGATTTCAGTCTGTTTATCATGTAGTTATGCCTTTTAAGGCTGAGAATATTCAAAGGAGGAAGTCTTGAAGATGTTTATCAAAGATTCACCATACAAACTTTAGATCCAACCTCATTTCTGCCAATGAGAATTGTTGCAAGTAATAGCTATACACGTAGAAAAGTGGGTATGAGAAGCCACGTGTTCTCGGGCTTTGTTTATACATGAAGAGGGTAAATAAACACCTCTTCTGTGTGCTGGCTGTAGGGTGAAAAGATTTTGTACAAGGGCTCCTGAATTTGTCATTCTAACACAGACTGTAGGTTTTTTTTTCCTTTGAGACTTAATATTTTATATTGTGAATTATCAGATAGCTTGATTGAAGTGTATGAAGCTTTAGTAAAATGCTTGCGGATGTTACTGTAAGTAACAAATCCTAATTACACTTTTAAATTAACACCTGTGTGATCAAAATCATTCCTTCCAAAAGTGTTTTTAGTAACAGCAGCAGCACATGGATTGTGTCGAAGTGGATGGTTATGGATGTTGTTCATACATATTTCGGTGTTTCTCCAAGGTGAGAAAAGGTACAGAACAGCTTCTGTTAGTGTTCTTGTGGTTGTTCAAGAATGTATCTGACATAGCCCTTGGAAATTACGTTAAAAGCTGCATGCTTTTAATATGATATTCATCTGATGTCCCTTCCTACCTAAATTACCCTATGGTTCTTGGGTTTATGTCAAATCCCACTGTATCTAAAGCAGCCCCATCACCTTTTTTATGTCTTTACCTGTCACTTTACTCCATTCTGCAATTCTAACATGACATCATTTCTTAAATACTTGGATAGGACAAGAAAATACACACTGTAGTGCTCAAGGCTTGTAACCTAGTACATGCTTGTGTGGTCTTTGTGTCAGGTGTTTCACAAAGCAATGGTGCTTGTGTAATATAGGAAGGTTTTTTCAGAAATGTACAGTTTTAGTCCTTGATTTGTGTCTCTGCAGCTTGGCTCCTCATTTTGCAAACAAAAAATGGAGAACTTTGAGGCAAGCATGTAAATGTAAGGACTGTGCTGAAGTATGGTAACAAAACTATTCCAAGTTTAGGATTAATATCTCTCTTTCTAATACATCCTGTAGCCCAGCCAAACAGCATTTTCTGAGGGGAAAAATTATGCCGATGAATATGGCTTCCAAACCTGTGTGAGAAGTTCTTACTCCTCGAGCAAGTGCTAATTCTGCTTCAACTGCAGCAAAGAGGTACTGTGCTGGGTGACAGATTCTGTCATCTTTGTTCCTAGATCCATGTATATCCTCTAGGAAAATAAGTGATGATCTCCTGTTTCTGCTCTTATCTCTTTCTATATTGTTTTGGATGTACTTGGGGCTTATGCTCAAATATACCTAAGACTGTCAGCCTAGGATGATGTAGGATAAATTATAAGTCGCTGTTGGGATGAGCTCATGTGAACCCTTTCATTCAGCTTCTTACAAGCTGCACATTACTATGGCTAGTTTATTTCTGACATCTGCACCAGCTCCCATACCTCAACAATCTATTGGCATCTACAGTATAAACAAATCTTCATTGCTCTTGCTTTTGATGACACATCAGAGAGGAACCCTGGCTTCAGGGCTTTTACATGTCCCTGTAAAACAAATGTGAGTTGCTGAACAAAAGAATTGTGGCTTCACTTTAGAAGTCGTAATAAAGGAAAAAAATTACCACTCAAAAGATGGTTAAAATGCAGGTTGCCAGTGCTTCTCGGGGTAAAGCTTCCTTCCTCCCTGTTTTAGTCACCCTTGTTAATGTCAGCTCGGTATTAGGGTACTTGGTTGGCAGCTCTGTAATAACCCTGAATCTATTAGTTCTCTGTGGGGTTTCCTGGAGGGCAGTATCATGCTTCATTAAGAAACTCCCTGTGACTTTAATAAGAAATCACCAAATTGCACACTTGCTATGGTTTTCCTTTCATTATTCTGATTCGAATTATGGTTTTGTAGAATTGTGTTATGTTCCTTCTTAGTCTTATGCAATCCTCACAAAACAAAACCACAAAAAAACAACCAAAACCCCAGGCAAAAGCTAAAAAAACAAAAATCCAAACAAAACATCACCTACAATATAAATCAAAGGAGGCTATAATTCTGATTTATGTGAGAGAAAAGGGAAAAAGAAATATTACAAAACAGACACCAGAGAAAAGAGAAAATTGGAAAAGTATTGGTCTTTAATGAGTTGGGTATTACTGAAGTAGATGAGGCACTGTGCAGATAAAAGAGTAAGTTGCTTTAGAAGAGTGGATTGGACAGGACATGTAATAAGACTAATATGCCTTGGGTCCTTCGAAGTCAAGCTTTGTATTACAGAGCTCAGCTGGCATAAATTACCATGAGACAGAAGGTGTCACTGGTTTGAAGAGCTTTCCATTCTAATTGTGTTCACTGCTCTGCTTAAGTCACTTGAGAGTAAAGTCACTTCTAAAATACGTGGTGTTTCATAATTACATTTTCTGCCAGAGGAGAAGCTCTGATCCCTGCAGGCTTGGTGTTGTTTTGGTGGTGCAACACTCGGGTTATCTGCCCCAGCATTTTCCTTGTAAGACTAAAACGTGGCCATTAGACGCTTCTTTCTGAATCTACCCACATTGTTTTGCCAAGTATTGATGGCTTGCTTGCTCTCTGTATGGCCTTGCTAAAATGCTCGCTGGATGTGAGGAAACTTCTCAAAGCTGGCTACAACTCTGGGTACAACTGATCCATTTAATCCTTTACTCAAGAGAGAAAACAAATTAATGATTTATTCTTTAAGAAAATACACTAATTCTTTAAAGAGATTCTGTAGAATTCAGTTAAGACATTCAATTCTAAAAAAGTACAGCTTGTAGGGCTGTAGCATACTTCAGGCTAATGATGGACCCATGACCCTTAAGTCTGTAAATATTGCATTTTTCATTGCTGAGCAGCTATCCTTTCTAACAGCTCTTCCAAAACTCAGGTTTTCTCTGATTCTGCTCTCAATTCCCACACCAAGATCTATACTACCATTCTTGAAACATTCAGGCACCTCAGCTGCTTTCCTGATCAAAATACCCGAGTGGGGATAGACAACCATAGGCTGATCACAGTTTTATTTTTATACAGCCCTGCAGTTATTTCTTTGTATACATAGATGATAAAAATAAATGTGGTCACTTGTGGGGATTTTGCTCTTATTTGCTTGTGTGCATATGACATCCAATTCTTATGCCCTAGGGACTCTCTGCTACTACAGTAGTTATGGGGCCTTTAAATATTACTACCTCATTTTCGTGGATTGCCATAAAAAGACTGAAGCGTAGAAGAGAATCAATATTGTTGTGGTTTTAGTGGGAATTAAGTCACTGTAAGTTCATGATAATCTTGTTCTTATCTTCAAATCTGTGTAGTCATTAAGGTTTGTTTTTTTGGTTTTTTTTTTGGGGGGGGGTGTTGGAAATTAGGGATTCTTTTTTCCTAGAATGAATTCTCACAGCCTCTACCATAGAAGCTCAGGTCCTAGAGTGCTGTGCCATTCACTGGGCATGTGCAGTTCTTGGGGGAGAATAATTTTCTGCCAGAGAGGGCTGGAAAATAATGAGATTAAATTTTGGAAACTCCCTGTGGCAATCATGTTCTGTCTGTTGGCTCTTAAGGCATCCAGAATCAGTGTTTGTACTGAAAACGCAGTGTCTTGTAAAGGTGAAGCTAGGAAGGTTTTCAACGCTGTTATGAATTACAACTTGAATGGCTTTGAGTGGTCTCATGTTGTGGAATTTCTTCCTGGTCTAGTGCTCTGTTAGTGTGGTTAGAACCAGCACCTGATGATGAGAATGCTATTGGGAATAAGACTGGTCACAGCAAAGTTGAAGGATGTAAACATGGTAAGTGAAAAAGTCCTTCAGACTGACTTGAAAAAAACAGGATGGGGAAGAAAGCAGTTGAAGTTTATTTCTGTTTGGATAAAGTTGTGACCACTGCAAACAGAATAAGGATTTAAAGCTGGATGAATACAAAGAAATGTCAATATTGGGTGATAAACCTTACAGTGCTTGTAGAAAGTGCTTCTATACATAGAGTCATAGGATCATAGAATAGTTAGGGTTGGAAAGGACCTTAAGATCATCCGGTTCCAACCCCCCCCGCCATAGACAGGGACACCTCACACTAAACCATGCCACCCAAGGCTCCATCCAACCTGGCCTTGAACACTGCCAGGGATGGCGCATTCACAATTTCCCTGGGCAACCCATTCCAGTGCCTCACCACCCTCACAGGAAAGAATTTCTTCCTCATATCCAATCTAAACTTTCCCTGTTTAAGCTTAAACCCATCACCCCTTGTCCTGTCCCTGCAGTCCCTAATGAAGAGTCCCTCCCCAGCATCATGAACATGAAGTTCTCTGTCACAAACTCCTTGTACTTGTAATGTTCTCCTCACTAACTTGTTTATGTCTCTTTATAAACAGAGAAGCAGCCATTCCCAAGATGCTGTCACCCTGCCTTCTGAGAAGAGTGGTCTTTACAGTTCCTTTAGTCTTTGTGGTTGCACTGCTGCTTGTGGAGCCTGTTAGATGTGATCAAGAAGCTGGAACAGCCATACCAGCTGAAAGTACGTACCACCCTCTCATACAGCATGTGCTGTAGTTTTAATTTTGCAGAACTTCACATCACTGAAGCTTGTCCAAATAATTCAAACTATTTTGGACATGTCCTGCTTATGTTGTTTTAAAACCACAATTTGATATCATACCAATGCTGTTTTACTCGTGCATCCAAGGCTCTCCAGTCTCTTACCCTTTTATCCAGACAGCCGGTTGCTGTCTTCCTTCTTGAAATCTTCCACCTTTTCCTTTGTACAACCCTTTCATTGTGTTAGCCCTTTCTATGGCAGAAGTCTCCCTGTTTGACCTGCAGAGACATTTACTGGGACTTGCATTTTTCAGCTGACACTGGCTCTTCATAACATGTTTCATTCTTCCTAATATTTGCTGTATTGAAGCCAGTAGTTTTTACTAAAATCATTCACAAAGAAGATGCCAAGAAAGCACGTGTCAACACCTAATCTTGCAGCCTTCAGCCACCTAATTCTTTGCTCATCTGTGTTGAGTTTATTTTATGTCATAAAGGTAATGACAGGTCCTTGCATCAAGTTGTTGATGTGGAAAATACTGTCCTCTCCTTTTATCTGGTGCAAATATAATATGGTACAACAGTGAGAGAGGAGATCTTTAATGCTGCTCAATATTGATTTTTTACATATCTGTGTAAGCCAGTTAAAGAATTTGGCAGACTCCTTTTTTCCAGCAGGCAGGATTCCTGTCTGCTGCTTAGCACACAGTTCATGAGCTGCAAGCTCGTGCTCCAGCTTATCAGAGGCATGAAGTAATGAGTCAAATATCCAGTATTTGCATCAGAGGCTGATAGATCCTGCAGGATTTTCTATCATTTTAGGTTTCATCTTTACCAGACCTCAGAGAGCAAACTAAGCCTGCTCTTGGAATTTCTCACTTGTGCAATATTTCCTATGAAGTTGTCAGAGAGACACAGGCACTGAGAAGCAAATAAGAGCATATGTAGAGCCTGATGATTCAAAGACATTTCATCATGTCTATATTTGTTCTGTCTCAGGGCTGCTATCTGTTAAAGCACAATTTTGTGTTACATGATGATCAAGGCAGAGCAAGCCTTGTGACCTTCAGTCTGGATATCTAGACATGGGAATATTATCTTAAACACTGCAATTAGTCCAGAATGCAGCAGTTCTGCTTATCAGCAATACCCAGCAATGACAGGGCATTGTGTTTATCTGCTGCTTGCTTCCCTAGCTTTGGACAGAGCTGTATCGTATTCAAAGTTAGAGGCAAAGTGATCTGTCTTTGTGATATTGTAGTCAATTTTATTCCATTAGCTTTGTATTTAGAGCTCAAGTTTGTGAGATCAGGAGATAAGATTTCCCAGGGAACAGGCTCATGCTTTCAGAGGTGATTTCTGAACAATCTGAAGATGAGGTTCAAAATGTGCTCAGGATTGGAGGAGCCAAACAAAAGACTCAGTTATGGGTTTAGAGTTTCCACTATGAACTGTGACAAGAGAAGGATCAGGGGAGAAGCAATAAAGGAAGAAGAAAACTTTTAATACAAGTTTATTGAAGTAATTCTTTTGTCATTGAGAGACTGGGTGACCACCATGATGCACCATTTACCATAGCTTGGGTTGTTTAAGAGCACATATATCAGTGAACTCCCTAAGGACTCTTTCCTGTAGCTCTTTTTCACACTCAAAATCTCTGTTTATTCCTTCTGCTTAATACTTGATGCCATATAGTAACAATTCTCTGCTGAATACTAAATGTTCTCCTAGGTCGTCCCTGTGTTGACTGCCATGCATTTGAATTCATGCAGAGGGCTCTGCAGGATTTAAAGAAGACGGCGTATAACCTAGACACACGGGTATGAAAACATTCCATTTCATTGTTCTTACTATGGAAGAAAATGCTGTGGATAAAAGTAGACCAGGATTTTGCATGGGACACTCAGTTAACTGTACTGTGCTATCTTCTGAGGTGAGGCTGGGTGGTCATATTTCACCTCTTTATGCAATAACCTGTGGGAGTCTTCTGCCTTGGGGTATCAGAGACACTGGGGAGCTTAAGAAGGAGTGAATTGGCAGTCCTCAGCCCTCTGTCCTCCTGCAGAGCTGCAGCCATTCACATTGCTAGCTATCCTCATTCCAAATGCTGAGCACACATCTTTGTTTTTATGTTAGAGGGAATAAGGTGAGAGAATCATTTATATTTATTACCCAAAAGGCGAGAGCCAGCTCAAACAAAAAGACTACAGAAATAAAATACTGCCCTGCACATGCTTTTACCCCTGAGGAGAGGCTAAGGGAGGAAACATCATCGTTTGTAAAGTAGATACTTTTTACATTGCTCTGATTCCATAATGATGAAAAATGCCACAAAGTAGAGCAGCGTAGGGAATTAAACTTGTTTGGCTTACAGTCAATGAGGAGAATTTGCCAAGGTTGGTGTCTTCCTTCTGCGAGAGAAGTTGAATCTGTCTCTTGCTACTGCAACCTGCATTCTGTGACTAGCTGTGTCCCACGTGCTGTCAGACAGCGGTGTCTCAGGAGGGTGGCTTTCCCCCTGTCTCCTGTGTACCCTTTAGCTGAAGTGCTGTATCTACACTCTTGCACAGATTTTCCAACAGAAGGCACTCAAACCTTTTTGCTTTCCTATAGTCAAGGTTGTTCACAGTTCAAAGCCTGCACTTTGAACTAGCACCTTTGAAGAATGCTTTGAGGTAACTCCAAGCAGGATCCATGATATTTAGGTGAAAATGCAGCTGTAGGAATGAAGATGCCTTGAATTGGGCCATACTACAGAAAACAAACAAATGTTCCAGAACAAGCAGATTGGTATGTAGGACATTTGCACTTAAACAAAATCTGTTCAAGAATTACAGGTCGATTGTATTTTGGGCTTCTTCATAAAGAAATCTTGCTAATGAATATATCTGCTCAGCAGTGCGGGGAGCCCAAACAAGATGTTCAGCTTGTGCTGTAGTGGTTCTAGCTCACCTTTGCCATCTTTTACAAAGCTTTCAACTTTTCACCAGAATTTCTAAATCTTGATTCAAGAATATCTCAACTCCTAAAGTCTCCTCTGGCTGTGTGGCCATGGCGGTGCAACCTGAGACACTTACAGCTTGCAGACCAAGACCAAGCTTTATAAAATATAGCTTTCCAAAGCAGGAGTAGCAATAAAACCCCAGAGAGAGCAAGTGGGTTTTAATACTTTTGAAAAGTGAAAATAAAAGACAGGCAAGGAGAGGAAATGAGGATACAACAAAGGTTTGGTTGAGAGGAATGTCCTGTTACTGACTTTCACACTTGTAGGTCTGACAGCAAGCCTGAAAATGTGGCTCCATGATATAGTCTTACCAAAACAAACATATCACTTCCTTATCACTTTGAAATCTAAGTAATTGAATCCATATTGAGATCCTTCAGTGCCTCTGCACTAGGACAGGCCTATTCCAGTCATTATGGGGGGAATTCTGCCTAATTCTTCAAAAGACATGGAAATATGTAATAGTTGAGGGTTTTCATAGAGTTGCCCTCTACAGTGTTTCCATTCTTAGTTTTATTATTCACTTGTGACCCAATTTGATGCAAACTGAGAGTTTTGTCATAATTGCTTTCAGCCACATATATATTTTACATGGACTATTTTAGTCTCTTTTACTGCTTAGTGGAGCAAATGTTGCTGTCCCAAAAACTATAATTCCCCTTGTTAATATTCCCATCGGAGACACTCATTTCCTTGAAAAACCCTTTTGTTTGCAGGCAAGACTTTTAGATGATGACTAAGCAAATCTTAACTGTGTTGAAGAAGGAGGGATGCTCAAAAGCACATTGAGAAAATTCTCATTTAATTCTTCCTGCAGATCTCACCCTGCAGTTCTTTACAGGGGACGCCATACAGTTTTATTGTATACCTCAAGAGTTTTCACACTTAATTTGCTCTGTGTTTATCTGCATTCTGTCTTGCAAAGAAAACTGACTGTAGCCTAGGTCACATAGCCTTTTATGGGGGACATAGGCTATATTATAGAATCATAGAATGGTTTGGGTTGGAAAGGACCTTAAGATCATCCAGTTCCAACCCCCCTGCCATAGGCAAGGACACCTCACACTAAACCATGGCACCCAAGGCTCTGTCCAACCTGGCCTTGAACACTGCCAGGGATGGAGC
>JBCJKH010028988.1:0-14824 GCA_039877255.1 Loriculus beryllinus | reverse complement strand
TGACAGCAAAGTAAACATGTTTTGTTTGTAACAGGGGTGGCTGAATCATATGATGTGATATTTTCTCTGGGCTCTGATCCTTTCCTCTCAGTTGTCTTAATGCTTGAGCAGGTTTCTATCAGAATTACAGGAAGAAATGCCAAGCCTACACTGGTTCTGGCTATGACCCTTTCCTTTTTTGCCAGGTTCTGATGTTCCTTCTGCAAGGATCCTAATAACATCATACTCCCCACTGTAGTGCGCACAGAAATAAGGTGATATTTGACAGGACAGATGTCTACATCTTCACTCATGTGAAGTGATGCTCTTGCTTCAGCCTAGTAAGAACTCTCCTGACTCACTGCACACTTACATCTTTGTACACTAGATTTTGGAATAAAAGGTAAAACCCATCTTCCAGGTTAGGATTAATTATTTTAAAGTTAAATACTTCTTCCTCCAAAAAAGGCTGTGGAGCAACTACACTGAGTATCTGCCACCAAATAACAAAAAAGAAACAAAAGCCTCAATCATGCCAACGATTAGTTCATAGAATCACAGAACAATTAAAATAGGAAAAAACCTCTAAGATCATTGAATTCAACCGTTAACCAAACACTGCCAAGTCCACCACTAAACCATGTCCTTAAGTGTCACATATGCGTATCCTTTAAATATCTCCACAGACCGTGACTCAGCCACATTCCTGGGCAGCCTCTTCCAATGCTTGATAAGCCTTTTGGTGAAGAGCTTTTTCCTAATATCCAATCCTAATCTCCACTGGTGCAACTTGAGGTTATTTTCTCTTGTGCTATTGCTTCTTACCTGGAAAGAGACTGACACCCATGCTGCAACCTTTTTCCAGGTAGCTGTAGGGAGCAATTTACTAATTTCAAAGTGGCTAGTTCTTAATTTTCCACAATATCTTTAGAACTTTTAGTTTTACAGTATTTTCCATGAAAAGGAGCTTTTCCACTTTCCATCCAGCAATTGGAATAGACTATCAGAGAATGGGCCGTCAGAGGCTCAGACTGAATGTAATCTCTCTGAAACAAAACAAGCACTTAGGAAAATATACCCAAAGTAATAAAGTACTGTGGGCTGAGTCCCTCTTGGTCTCTCATTTTTGCTATTAAGAACTTGAATATTCATTAATACAGAGAGTGCACTAAGCAGCAAGCTCCAGAGCTACATTTTGTATTGCTGACCAAAACAGATGCTTAAGCATTTCATACATAGTGGAGCTGTTCCAGCTGAAAAGCATGACATTCTGTAATAACACATAGCTCCACAGTCTGGACATTTTCTTGTAAGTTAGGAGAAAAACATACATCATCTTAAAATCAGTAAAGATCTGGACTGCTTCTGATCCAACATATATAAGAAAACCACAGCATCTCTTTTGTGATAGGAGCTACATCCTCCTGTAAATCTAGGTTTTGCTTTCATCTAAAATGCCTGAAAATGCATTTTTGGTTGCATTGAGCACGTTGGTTTGATCAGCTGGAAAAAGGGGGAAAGGAGCAAGGAGCGATCTGCTTCTGGTCAACTGGAACCATTTTAATTTATTTTTTTTTAAGTCGGTCACTGAACTGACAGATCCATTTCTGGCGTAGCCCAAGTGCTGATCACCTGCCCTGAAGTCAAAGCAAGCTGCACAGATGGAGGCAAAATTTGGCCTTTGCTTTTTGAGCACAGACCCCATGAGCTGTGGAGTATGGTTCCTACTGTAGGCTCTGCAGGTTCCATGTCAGCAAATAGCAATGGGGAGACTAAGAGAGAAGCTTTATAGAGATTAAGAGATTAGTGTTTCTCTGTAAGGTATAATTAAAAGAGAAGGAAGCTTAATTTCTCTAATTTCTAAAATGGAATAAATCAGAGTAAAACATCTCGTATTTTTATTTTCATAAAAGTAAGTATTAATATGTGTTTCACAAAGCATTGTATCACTACACACGTATTCCAACAGCAACAAAGCAAATGTTTCCATTAACAAACACCTGCTGAGATAAGCGCTTTGCACTATACTAATTCATACTGATATCTATTATACATTGCATTTTATAATTTCAGCTAACTTCCTGATCAGTAATTGTACACCAGTTAACAGGAGAAAGCTATATAACAAAGAAGTAGAATTGTGGCAATTTTCTGCAACCTAAAGCAAAACAGATACCTGGAGCAGATTCACATCTTTGCCATTTACTGTGACCAGTATGCACCTACAAAGAATTACTGCTAGATACTTCCTGATCATAAACAGAAAGATTTTTCTGCTTGCTATTTAAATCCCAACTGGCCAAAATTGTAATTCCTGTTTCTGCAGAGCACATGGATGATTTCTGGATTAAGCTTCTCCGAACGCATCGTGTGTAATAAAAGAGAGGAAGAGAAGTAGCACCAGCAATACAAAGAAGCCCCTGTCCATAGGGATAACATGAGGAGGTGGCATACCATGCGGTGGATTAGCCCAGATACCTGGAAGGTTTTTGGAAAACCACTGACGTGTATACTTGGAAAGTGCCACTTGCTATCACTCCTGAAGCAACACATCATTTGCCCATTCCATTAACAATGCATATAAATACAACCTATTCCCTTTGAATGGAAAGACAAATTATACAGAAACAGACAAAATTAACTAAACCGTCACTAGCTCTTCTCTTTGGAACCGGCTGAGTACTTCACCGTTCCTCACCTATTCTTAAATTTGAATTTGGTTAGCAGTGTATCTGGCACTAGAAAAGCTGCTCTTTTTGCACCTCTAAAGTGGAAGAATTGCAAATTATCAAGGATAAAACTATCAAGAATCCTTAGCAAGAAAGCAAAACCCGATCCAGCCACAGAGTCTGAAATCTGTATCTAGGTGTAGGCTTGATTTCTCACAAACTGGGGAGGCACGAACATGACTTTCTATTTTTAGATCCACTGCTTAAACATAGAGGGAGTTTTAAGAGCTCCCTGGCAGAAAAGGCAGACAACAGGAACCACCTAGACTATCCCTTATCTCCCTGACCCTGCACTTTCTTGCAAAGAACAGGGCCTATGGGATTTTTTACCTCCTACTGCCCCAAAGCCATTTGTCCTGTTTCAATAATGAAAAAACTTAGGCAACAATAGTCTCTGCAAACAAACTCTCACCAGGAAGAGGAAGCACAAACTGACACCAACCACTGACACCGCAACTCCCCTGTTTTCTACGGTTTTCCCTTGGGTCACTCACACTCTTACTCATCACGCTTCTCCCGCACCGTTTAATTATTCCATCTACCCACCTACCTTCTCCCTCTTCCTCCACGCACCATGTCATTTCCCTTTATGGTCTCTCTTCTCACCTCTTGATGACTAAAAGAATCCCCTAGAAACCCCACAAAGATATTTTAAAAACTTAAAATAGCCCTGAAAAAAGCCTTTCTTTTGATATAAAGAAGAAAAAAAAAGAAACTATGGAAAACAAAGTCCAAGTGTACTGGTATAATACCTGCAATCAGTGTATATAGCATTCTTTTTTATTCCATCCCCTTCCTCATACTCTTTACACCATTCAGTTGGATACTATCACTCTGTCTTAATATAGTATGTGGGCAGTTACTGTTGCCTAAATATTCGTAAAACAATTTCATTGCTTAAATTTATTAGCAAGCACATTGTATAAAACACATCTTTTGACCTTGCTCTCCATCCCTGTGTTAACCCTGATATTTTGCTTATTCTTATAAGAAAAAATACTTCTAAAAAATTCAAGAAGATACGAGACTGAAGGGACGTCTCCACAAAGAATATAAATCAATTTATGTAATTCAACTACAGCACTCATTCTTATAGTAAATTTAAATTCTATAATAAAGAATGCTAAATTCTATACTTTTTTTCACTTCATGCTTCCATCATTAATAAAAATCTGTTTTTCATAACAAGTAATTACAAACAAAGCATATTCACAGAAAAGTGATTTAATCTACAGTGAAAAACACTGGTTACAAAAGAAAAAAACTCAAACCAACACATCGCATTTAGGGAAAAAGCAAATCAACCAAGGTCCTTGCATGACATTCCTATACTTAGGTTAGGACATCTTCATTAAGTTACAACAATTTCCCATGTTGTTACAACAGCAAAATTCAAATAACTGAATAACCACATGTAAAGGATATTCTGGCACATATATGTAAAGAACAGACCAAAAATTCCTTCTGTCCAAAGTCCAGCTGGTACCAGCCATTCTCAGAGGATTAATTCAACGCTGAAGGCTAATAGACCAGGTCAGCCATTGGAGCTGGGTGACTGGAGCACTTGGCCTTGGCTGCAGAGCCCATGGACAGTGCTCTGGTGCTTAGTGCAGCTAAGGATGGAGCTCTAGCAATCCAGTAAAATCAGCGGGAAACCCATCAGATGGGCAGTTAACAGCAAAACCCACAGATAGCTGCAATGAAGCAAAAGCAGCAGGGGATGAGAACAAACAAAAGATGCTAAGACTGCAAACAAACAGGAAAAAAAAGTGGCAACAGGCAAGAGCAGCCCAAGAGACAAACCGACAAGCCTAAACCTGAAGCACATTAGCAGCAACACAAAGCACATGCAGCTTCCCACACTATAAAGGCAGGCAGGAGTTAGAGACAGACATCAAACATTTGGTTGCAAAATGAAATTCATTTGGCAAACAGAAATTCTCATTTGGAAGGAGACTTTTTTACTTTAATTGCTTGTTTCATATTTGTCCTCGTGCTTTCAGATATAGATTGAATGTTTTCAAAATCATTCAAAGTCGACAATGTGACAGAATGACAGCCAAGCTGGTGAGTAGATCTGGCTTATTCAGCAAAACTATGTTTGAGTTTACTAATAAGTAACATCCAGGACAGAAGTATGAGTTCATGAAAACCTCTGTCTTCATCAAGAGGTGGTCCATATTACTTCTTTCAAAATGAGAGATAATCGTCCTTGTTTTCTGAATTACAGCCCAGGATGAAGTACTTCTTAACTGCCTCCATGAAACAAGTAACAAACAGGGGGAGCACTCATCCAGCCTACTTGAATTATTTCCTGTGGTAGGAGAACTCAACTCCACATCTTGAGTTTCTATCTGTCAGCTAAGAGATAGGTTACCATACCCATCAGGGCATTCCCATTCTCCCCATGGAGGCTATGAAATTATTAGAGGACAACGCTAAACCGGAGAATTCTGAAGTGTATTGGCCACCTTAGGTGGAAAGGGAACTCCAAACCCCTGTGCCAAAAGCTGACATGAGAGCTGAAGCCGTCCTTAGCATGGAAACTAGAGCCCTCAGGTGAATACAAACCATTAAACTTCATGCTCATATGTATTTTCCTCTCTGGTCCACTGAATCATGAACTATTTTCTGTCTAAAATAATCAAGATACATGAGGTTAAGGAAACTTCCTTGTACACAAGAGGAGATTCTGAGTCAGGTCAGACCTCAGGTAGTGTGGCCGAATGCTCTAACTGTAGAGCAAGCATATACACAGAGAGACTTTTGTTAGCAGCAGCAGCCTTTCAGTTCACTGCCTTAAATGCAAGAAACTATTGCTTTTTAAAAAACTGACCTCTACATAGAGTATTCTTGAGACAAGTCGGTTAGGCAGAGATTGAGGAAAGGATGTAGTGCTCTCTTTCTTCCCCATACCTTTCCATCTCCTCCACAAGGTATGGTAAAGGTACCTATTCATCCTGTACAAACATAACAGCCAGGGTTACCCTCTCCTGAAGCCACGAAGAGGGACAGCCAAAACAAAGCACAGCTGGTGCTAATACTGGCTTTTAACTGAAGACTACATTTTCTCCCTCTGTATGTGAACAGATCAGTCAGTCTGATGTCAGGGACTTGAACAAGTATCTGGGATCTGGAAGACATCACTCCTATATGACCAAATTTGCCAATTACCTTACCTGTGAAATAAAATCTGAAATTTTTACAGAAATTCTGTAAGGTTCTGCCACCATTTGCAACTAGGTTCGATAAGGAGGTCTCTAACCAGTTAAGCTGTCTGAATGCAAAATTTATCACACCAGCACAAGTTCAGGGAGCATCTTAATCAGAATTTAGTTTCTTTCCTTGAATTTTTTCTGGACCTTAGGATAACAGGGATTGGTTTAAGCTTCTGGGCTCTTTCACTGGGCACAGCAGTATATTTGAGAACACAGACAAATATCACTTCTGCATATTCCAGCACCCATGGGAATGCAGAGGGCATTGCCAGGCAGCCTGGTCCACGGGTCTGCTTTGAGGAAGAAGGATTAAAAAAATTCCCAGATTCTGCATCTAACACTGATGGCTGACACTGCATAGGGTGCCCAGAGAAGCTGTGGCTGCCCCATCCCTGGCAGTGTTCAAGGCCAGGTTGGATGGGACTTGGAGCAACCTGGTCTAGTGGGAGGTGTCCCTGCCTGTGGCAGGGGGTTGCAACTGAATGAGCTTTAAGGTCCTTTCCAACCCAAACCAGTCTGGGATTGATTCTATGATTTCTATGCAGTTCTTTTTCCTTTAGCAGCAAGTCTTGAAGTTACAGAAAAGATTCCCCTGCAAAGGACAGTCTGTCTCTCTCTATGTATGCATACATAAAAATATATATAAAGCTTTTAAAATATATTTTTTTAAAATTTACATAGCCTTTTACAATTTCATATTTCATTGATAAATTGCTCCACATGGTAGGGAAAAATGGAACATTGATTAAAGGAAATAGGCCAACTTCCACTCTCTTATTTCTGAAGCTACAATAATAAGATGATGATTTAACCTAGCAGACAGACACCTCTTGGTTAGAGTCTTCAGCTGATTCCTGCATTCAGCAAAGTACTGCCAGTGGAAAGCCATCATTCTTCTAGATGCTACACTGGGGCCAGATGTCCCTTGGCACACTTCAGTTTCTAGCTTGAACCTAGGACTGCCGAAATAAACCTTCTCTGCTGGAGTGGGGGAACACTGCTAAATAATTTTTCCTTCCAGTTGTACAATATTTTCGTGTTCAGAGGTGTAATTCCTCTTTTATACTGTGATTTTACAATTTCAATGTGTACTGTCTGGCATGTTGGCTGGCTGTTTTAACCTGTTCTCTCTTTTCCCTTTCATTATAAAGACCAACTTGGCAAGTGCAAGACAAAGCAGATGCTAACAATGTGGCTTATACAACCGGGAAACTATGTTTTCACACTGATTACCCTGCTCTGCAGCATCCACCGGGGGTAAGGTGAATCTACTGATTTCTTCACAACACAAAAGGGAAAGGGAAATGTTCCTACAGCATGAAATAGGGTTAGTGTCCAGTGACTCTGAATTTTGTCTTAAAAGAGCAATGTAAACATAAAAATATATTAATCATATAACAATTTATGTACACATGGGTATGCACTATATCATAGAATGATAGAATGATTTGGGTTGGAAGGGACCTTAAAGCTCATCCAATTCCAGCCTCCTGCCACAGACAGGGACGCCCTCCACTAGACCAGGCTGCTCAAAGCCCCATCCAATATACATTATGATGTAAGTTCTGCATAACAAAACCACTATGTATCCCGCCATTTTTAAATTAAATTCATGGAATACTGAGATTACCACCATATGAGAAAACACTAGTGTCCTATATGTGCCTTTGATACTGCTTTCATTATATTAAAAAATTATTTGTCTAAATGCTATAGTGAAGTTGTGACATTTCAGGACTCATCTGTTCACCTCAGGAAGGGAATGTATTAGAAAACATATGATTAAGATTTTATATTCTCTTTTCTGTGAATTGATTGACATTAGATATTTTTTGCCATTTCATAACAGACAAAAAAAGGAGCATTCTGTAAAGCTGGACAACAACCATTGATAATATGTTTTCACCTAGTCCCAGTCACATTAAAGCCTAATGCACATTCATCGTAAATCTGGAAAGGAGTAGGAACAGGTACAAAGGAACAAAGATAACCCTGGAAAAGTCTGCATCTATGAAACTTCCCCTTCTAGTCTTGTGGAATACTTTATAACTGTTGTTTCTATAATTAAACAAAAAGCTAATGTGATTTGTCCACAAGTACCAAACACTTCACACTAACATCACCTTTTAAAATCATTCAGATACTGGCTCATTAATGTGGAATAAGAATGGAACAGGGCTTCATTAATAGAGAGCAGATGTGAATTACCTCATTGTCTTATCTGTGCCAAAGCCCACACTCTGCTATGAAATATTAGAAGAACATAACCTTTCTCATTCAAATGTGCTTGTAAGAAATAAAAGTATTAAAGTACATTGAATTATTTTGAACACTATCCTGAACTCTTAAGATGTATTTCTTACAAATATTTGAAGAAATGGCTTTGAATGGATGGCGATTAGCTTCAGCTTTCACTGTCCCATAAAAATGGTTTTAGGACTTCCTAGGTTTTATCTGGCAACTATTTTTCCATAAGAGATCCTGATTAAAAACAAATCAAAACAACAAACAACTGATGATTATATCTAGCACAAATAGTAGCTCTCTAGAATGTAAACTGAATTATTCCTGTGAACTTTTCCAGAGTTATTTTCCATGAAGTACATTACTACAGCCCCCTTAGCATTGCCAATCTGTGCCCACCATGCAAGGCCAGCTGAGGCCGCAAAAGAAAAGAGCTTGTTACCATGTGCTCTCTTCAGTGGGAGCCCTGAGACCTCATGCCCCAAGCTTGCTGGCCAAAAGGAGCATGATAGGAGGGCAGAAAGCTGCTTCATCACACGATTTAACTAGATATGTCCCTTCCTTCTGTACAGCCAGCTATTTCAATTTCCCCCTTCATCACCATCATCAAAGTCTGCAGGTCTAGCTGGTGAGGTGATTCTGGGATGAAGCCTGTTCTCTGCTCCTTTTTCTCCTTCCCTTTTGTTTGTTTGGGGTTGGTTTTGTATTGGTTTCTTGGGGGATGTGGGAAGGGTAGGGCTTTTTTTGCTTTTTTGGTTGTTTTTTTATTTATTTGTTTAGTTGGGTTTTTTTCTCCTAATGGTCTCAGAAATAGTCCACCATCATGGAAAGGAAAGGTGAAGCTGCTACCACTGGTAGGACAGATGTGTTTTGTGTGGTTTGGCCAAGATGAACGGTTGCACTTTGAGCTGGACTCTCTAACACCAGGGGAGTTTCACCGCTTGTGTCTGTAGCTCAGATTTACACTGGTGCCACCCAGAGCCCAATTTCGGCTTTCTGCTCTTACACCTTGGCAATTTCACTGCAAAATGAAATGAAACTGTCTTAATCCTATTTTATCATAGCGGTACCGGGCCTGTTGCCTTCTATGACAGCTCCCTTTCCCCTGCCGTGAGCAGATAATTCACAGCAGGTTTTGTTACTACAAGAGAAAGCTAATCCTCCTTGTTGAGATAAAACTGCATTTAAAATTACATGACTGCCACAAAGAGGGACTCAAAGGACAGAAGTGAGAACAGAGCTTTGCAGTTGACCCGCAGGTTGCAAGCATTAGAAGACAGGCCACATGGGATGGATTTATGAACATGCTGCTTTAATTTTCTGCCTTTCTGATAGTAGTGGCAGAGTGCAATGAAGCTGCAGCAATGGGAACTCAGTCTTCCATCGAAAACCAAACTCAACCAAAAAGCCAGAACCACAGATATAAGGGAACTGATACTAATGAACTGTTAAATATGCAAGCTAATTCTTGTTTATAATGAGATGTTAATTTTTTCCAGGTTCAGTTTCTCCACTGTATAAAGCAAACAGCCACTGGAGGTGAAACTGAAGTTGTAGATGGATTTCACGCATGCAATAAGCTGAAGCAACAAAATCCTCAGGCATATCAGATCCTGGCCTCTACTGCTGTAGATTATACAGATGTTGGGAGGGACTACTGCGATTTTGCTGTGCAATGTAAACAAAGGATTATAGAGTGAGCAGTTTCGAATGGAAAAATAAAATCCCTTTCGTACAGCGAGTTTTGTCTGCTCCTGCCACCTTGTGGGGAAACACTGGTTTAACTTGGACTCTAGTAGGGGTTGGAGATTTCCGTGGTTTTGAAGCAATTAGATTAAGAACTATATGCTAGAAAAAGATCAAATGCAAATGTTTGGAATCTCTTCTGAATTTAAAAGGCTTATGATGCTACAATTAAAGATTATAGAAAATATAATTTTGAGTTAATTAAATGTCTACATTTTCTCCTGATTATCTTTAATTAGGCTTAATTATAAAATCCAGTGCAATAATAAGCTGAATTTCACTATAGAAACATACTGAAATTCCAGCAGGAGAGTGCAGATGCTGTTTAACCATCTTAAAGTGTTTCAGTAACATAATACATGCTTTTTTCTTTCCTTCTCTGTTTCCTAGTGTGGATTCCAGAGGCCAAGCAGTTCGCATCAATTATAATAATGCAACAAGAGACACAGTGTTTGACATACCAGTTGAAAAAGTGAGGCCGTTTTATGCAGCTCTAAAGGAATTCACTGATTTATTAAACAGTGCAGAGCTCAAGTTTACTCACAAGCTGAAACCAGGTCAGTCAGTTGCTTCTCCTTGCAATGATTTTGCAAATGTTTTTCCTAGCAGTCATAACACTTGAGCACTGTTAGCACTGGTACTGAGAGGAGACTTCAGTCCTCCCAGTGCCTATGGTATCTCGTACCATGCCTTTACATTCATCTCACAGATTTCTTTTGCCACTGCTACACTATAAGGGAAAAGAAAACAAAAGGCAGGGGGGACAGGGGACGAATGGGGACAATGCAACACACACACAGCACAACAGTCTGTCTATTGATGAGTTCAATGTATCTTTATACTACATCAAAACCCTGTATGCATAGGAAATTGCAACTTGTCATATCAATAGTAACACAGATAGGAAATACCAGGTGTAAGACTGCTGTGCCATCCCAGTTCATTAAATGATACACAATCACATACTTTTTCCCTCTCCACTTGATGCAGAGTATGAACATTAAGCCAAATGATATGGAGGTGGTTGTGGTGGTTATGACACTTTGTTAGTGTGGCACCTTCTCAATGGGGGCACCTTCCCAATGGCTGCAGGAACTGCAGAACATCTGGAAGATGATACAGATGCACAAGTGCATAATGCTGAAGGAAGCTGAGCAATGCCAGTCTTTGTCTTTGCTTAGCTACCCAATGCCAGTGTAATGCAGGACGAATTACTGAAGGCGTTTGCTGCTGTACTGCTTCTTCTGGGTGAACCATGCAAGATGTCTGGAGGCAGATTTGCAGATGTGCTTAGTGCTCTAAACTTCAGCTCAGGTTGTACAGGGCTGTGTTTTGAACATAAAACACGCTGCTTACTCTTTAACGTCTGTGCATCTATTTAACTACTTTGGCTTTAATCTTTGTTGTTTCATTCCCCAGCTATAAAATAAAGATATGAGCAGTTCCTCATCTCTCAAAAGATGCTACAAAAGTAAATTCATTGGTGTATCTGACTGCTTCATGTACTATGATGACAGTGTCTTTAAAATGTTGATGAGGAAATAAATCTCCCTCTATTGCGAACATGAAAGAAAATAATTCATATGATCACACTATAAATAATAAACCAAAGTACATCACTTTATATTAGTACGATCTACCCCACCAATTAATGCACCAAAATGGTGGTAGAGGTGAGGGGGAGAAGGGAAGACATACTATACAAATATTTAATTGGAGATTTATCATAACAGTGGAACACAAGGGAGAAAAATTAAAATGGCATGCTTGCCTTCATGATGTGAGTTCCTCACTCTCAACGGCTTGACTTTGTTCTCGCAGAGGTCTCCTGAAGGAGGATAGCAATGAAGGATGTGTATAGTATGAATAGTACCAGACTGGCTTTCACCCTTTTTTTCCTTCCTGTGGATTTGCTGCAGTCGCCTTTCCCTTCAAGGCCTGCTTTTCTCAGCATGGACTCCCCTACCACTGCTGGTTATACCAGACAAAGAGCAGAGGTTGAAAGGGATCTCCCCTCTCTAGTTGAGAATGACCAGCTAAATTAAAATTAGTGTGTCATTGCTGTGTGTCTCCATCTGAGCTGCTTTAAATTATTGCTCCCTAACTGATAATAGAAGTCTCTCTCCATGTTATGTGTTTGAAGGAATCAACTATAACACACCAAATATTAAACATCTCTTTACAGGAGACATACTGACATTTGATAACTGGCGTGTGCTTCATGGTCGTCAAAGCTACCCATCGGGTTCAGAAGTGACTCGTCACCTGGAAGGTGCCTATGCAGACTGGGATGTGGTCATGTCAAGACTCCGGCTCCTAAGGAAGAGGGTACTGAAGAGGGACTGAGCTTTCTTCTAACTAGAATGAGCAAAACATAGATTGTCTAACCTCAATAATGACAAAAACAACAAAAAAAAACCAATAAAAACTGTGTTTCTTTTCAGAAGCCAACATCACAAGTGTATTTTTAAATCCCATAAGAAACCTGTCATTCATAACAATTTAAGATTTATCTGTGTCTCTGAATCCATAAAATGCATTGCTACCTCTGCCAGTTTAATTGCTTTTAAAAATCAGTGTACAAAATGGTTTGAAAGATTATCATTTTACTGGACTGACTGGGTATCCCAATGCCTTCTGTGGCCTCTACAAATATACCTGCCCTCCCTAGGAAGCTTTGAAGGGAGCATCAAAAAAGAGCTTAAAGTACTACCTACTAAAGGTTTGTTATCAACAGCACCTTCCTTTATTTCAGAGAGGCATTCTTTATTGCATAAATCATAACTAAATTTCACTATCAAAATTAACAACCTTTGTTGTGGAGTGAATTCCATATACACTTTTCTAGGTAGAACTCCACTTTAATGCAAGATCTCATTCAACAAGTGTTATATTCTGTATATCCTGCTGTGTATGTGATGACTATCACAGCCACAAATCATTGCTCCTACATTTCAAAGTCCACAAGCTCAGAAATGATTGATCTACCAGAGAATGTGTCGTATTCATTTTCCTCTGCATTAGGAATACAAATAAATCTCAGTGTGAAGGTCACAGATAGGGTCAGGAATACCATCAGGCACTGTGCACAGTCGTAATTAAGATCTGCAGGGCAGGCAGACTTTTGAGTAAGTTCAAGAGGAGGAATGCTGATGCCGCTTGGCAGCTATAAACCACAGAGCACAAGAGGTGGTTATTGACTCGGTACCTGACAGAGAAGTGGCAACTGGTCTCAGGCTCATTTTTGTTACACCAAAAACATGAGCATGCCTCTGACAGACTTGGTCTGCAGGATGTTTTTCCTCTTGGTTGTATTTTGAAGAGAGATGACACCATGTAAGAATGATTTCAGCTGAAGTAATAGGTTTGGGTTTTGGTGGGTTGCTTTTTTTTCCCCCAATATTCAGATGCCAGATTGAAAGAGAAATTATTGAACCTCACTTGTCTTTATACAAAACAATATGTCCCTGACTTTATTTGTCACTCTCCCTATAACTGTGCAGTTAACAGGACAGCCTCTCACTGCACTGAGAGCCTGACAAGATAACCACACCTCCATCCTCAAACCTGCTCTGTTCAACCATTTTCAAACTCTTCCTCGAAAGTCAAATAAATACTAGTTTGTTCCTAGTAGGCTAAACCAACAGGATTGTAAAACCTCACATAAGTGATACCCTAACATCAGCCTGCAAACGTTTCCATAGCTTTTACTCATTATTTACAGGTAACAGATATCCAGCCAAATAAACAGACAAAATTAAATAAAGCTTTGATCATGACCTAACATGGGGCATTCAAATCCATTCCTCTTTATAAGGAATATTGAAATGTTTTTATCAAAGTTATGGCATTAAGACGTAGCATAATAATACCGGCTTTTAGTGGCAATTTTTTAATAACTAATTTTGGAAACATGAGAAAAGTATTTTTTGCCTTTGCTATAAAAGGGGGAAAGATGAGGAAAGGTTACTACCTATATTCTGTAAGACACCAGCACTACTGTGCTTCACTGTGATATTTTCCATACAATTGAAGGAAGACTGCTAGTTTGTAATTTCAAAAGAAGAGATCTTGGGATTCATACTGATGGTTAATAGGGAAGAGATATTTTCTGCTTTTATTCTGTACTTTTCTAAAAAATGTTTTATTCACATTTATTCACATTTCTGCTTATTAAAAACTATTATGGAACTGATTACTGTTTTGGGCTCATATCTAAACTCACACATAAGATCTTGTACAAAGATATGAAGACATTATTGTTATTTACAAGTGTTTGTAAATATGACTACCTGACTGCTTCCTATCATCCATTTGCCTCATATTTTCCCACCACTTAGAATAGCTGGATTAGGGACTTCATTAAGGCCAGCTTGGACAGGACTTGGAGCAACCTGGTCTAGTGGAAGGTGTCCCTGCCCATGGCAGGGGGCTTGAACTGGATGAGCTTTAGGGTCCCTTCCCACCCAAACTAGCCTGGGATTGTATGATTAGACCTGTATCCATTCAGGTTTGTTCTGTATACTTAACATACAGTTAAAATACAACTAAACCCACAACTTTGAACAGCTGCTGGGAAAACAACAAAAAGTCAAAACCAAACTCAACTGACCAACCAACCACAGCCCTCCAGAGAAGAACCTGGGGGTGTTGGTTGATGAGAAAATGAACATGAGCCACCAGTGTGTTGGGCTGCATCAAAAGGAGTGTGACCAGCAAGTCAAAGGAGGGGATCTTGCCACTATTCTGCTCTCCTGAAACCCCACTTGGAGCGCTGTGTGCAGTTCTGGTGTCCTCAACATAAGAAGGACATGGAGCCTTTGGAACAAGCCGAGAGGAGGGCCATGAGGATGATCAGGGGACTGGAGCATCTCCCATATGAAGACAGGCTGAGAAAGTTGGGTTTGT
>JBCJKH010028985.1:0-12509 GCA_039877255.1 Loriculus beryllinus | reverse complement strand
TTAGCATGCCTTCCAGGAGAATCTGCTCCAAGATTTTGCCAGGCACAGAGGTGAGACTGACTGCTCTGTAGTTCTCCTGGTCATCCATTTTCCCGTTCTTGAAAATTGGGGCTATATTTCCCTTTTTCAAGTTGTCAGGGACTGATCTGTCAAATAGGATGGACAACATATTATTACAAAGGAATAGATGATTTAGATGGGGTAAAGAAATGGAACATCAGTGTAGTAAAATAAAAAAACCTCTTCCATCACCCTTTCTTATCCCTAATCCCCAAGGATCTCAATTACATCATTAAACTTATACATGAGTTTGAGTGCTTGGCTGCATATAAATGATAGTATTCATATGCTTAAAGTTGAACAAATGCTTTGATAATAAGGGAGCTTGGGATAAAGCTCTGCACAGATTCACTTTGATCCTGTATTTTTCTTGCTAGTGTGTCTTTAGAGTTTGAATTAACAATCAATAGTTCAGTTCTTTTATATTTTAAAAAGAGGTGAGCCAGGTGTGGAAATGCAGTGGGAAATAATCCCACAAAGACTAATATACTGGGTTGATATTTTTGTATCTAGTACATTGGTTTAGATCTCCACATGAAAGATTCCCAAAACAAGTTTCTCGTGTCTCTATGTTTAATACAGTTTAATACAGAGGATGCACATTTATAGGCTTAAAATTACATTTTTATATACTAAACCATAGATTTTAGTGGGATTCTCATGTAAAAATCAAGTGAGGGTTTGGATTTTTTAAAATGAAGCCCCCGGTGAACCTAAACTAAATGTTTATGATGGAAATTAGGCAATGTATCTCCTTTTACTCCATTTATAAATATGCCATTGAACAACCTTTCAGATCAGACTTGGTCTATTCAGGTCTATTTGCCAGGCAAAGAATAAATAAGTAGGTGAAGAAGGAAGGAAGGAAGCTGAAATAGAGAAAGAGGAGAAGTTATATGGTTTGAACCTCATTAGTAGTTTATCCAGAAGAGAAAGGTCACAGCTGAAGCTTTGCGCAAGAACAAGCACCTAATCCCATATCATTTTAGGAGTGAATTTAAGCATCTGTTTGGAAGCTGATCACATACAAACCTTGTTGGTGAATTGCACCTGCAGAGATCAGGAATAGTCAAGAATCTTCCTGATTTCTCAGTGAATGACCAAGTGCATCTTCAAGAAAGAGTTCACACATTTCTCCTGCTTTAGATATTTTTCCCTTTATGATTCAGTTAACACCAAGCTATGGGGAACTTGACAGCTTGATAAAAGTTGTGGGAGGTAGAAATGTATTTTTGTGCTGTAGTTATACCTTTAAAGGAATAAATATTTAATTCCTTGAGGAATGTTTCCTTCTTTTGATAATGTCAGGTGAGGTGTCGTAGGTGAGTAGCTGTTGCTCTATAGCTTCTCCTTTTGGGTAACATTTAGAAGTGCTGGTGTTATTTGGTAATTCCTGCATAATAATGGACTTAAAAAGAGATACATCTTTGCAGCAGAATGTGAAATGTTTATCCTTACCTGCTTTATCCCAGCTCAGTAAAAATTAAATACAAGGAAAAAAGAGAACTAATGTTTCCAAAGCCTTCTAGAATATTCAGAGCTAATGACTTTGCTAGAAGGATTTATTTGATCTATTACTTTTTAAACATTTCATGCAGGAATTATAAGAAAGGGTTCTTATAAGGAAAGACATTTCCAGGAGGTCATATTAAATTGTCTTATTGGCCTTGTGTTCTGATTGAACCATAGATTTGTCTGCTAACGGAGGATAAATTGAAGAAAAATCTGATTTTTAACCTTAATTTCCCTTAATCTCTTTGATTATTTTCCTTTAACTGTTTCTGGTTTTATTATTTACCCCAGGATACACACAGATTTAGATGGCCAAGTAGCAATCTACTCCCCAGGAAGGACGTATTGTCTTTATTTATCTGGAGTATCATTAGGATGTCACATGGGATGCATTAAGTTTTGAATATCTTTGAAGATCCCAACGTCTAGGTTTTCAAATATATATGTATATATGCATTTTTATACATATGTATCCATATATATCTGTGTTTATATATTTTCTAGGGGACTATACGGAATTCAAGCCAGGTTCAGGTAAACCATAGGCTCCTTGTTTTCATTAGCTTGCCAGCAGTGTTACTACCCACCATTACTCAGTGTTATGTAGCCTGATGTCTGGAACCTGCAGGAGCTAACAGAGACCCTGCTAGTTGTCATATGCAATTTTCATTATTAATTAGGACCTGGTCTACAACTGAGATTGTAAGGAAGATCCATTATTCAGGCCATAATTGTGAAATAAATTAAGATCACTAAACTTTGTCATAGAGCCATGTGAAGCCTATATGCATTGTGGTTTCATTTGTCCCTTAAGACAGGGTTTTAAATTTGCAGTATTCACAGCTAGGAGTTTGGAGAAGCTCTGTGGTATTTCAGTGAGCCATTTATTTGCCCTGTGAAGAAAAACTCCTCTGGTTTTCCCTAGTGCCCTAATCTAAGATGATTTGGGTGCTCACACAACTGAGTATGCTTGAGGAGCAGTGGGGGAAATTTATGATCTCTCTCCACTGGCAATGATGTCTCAAAAATCATAGTAGCTGGATCTCAAACACTAGGGGAGACCCCTTTCACTGGGAGCAGTTTGAACTACATATTTATGTCGGTGTGGATTGGTGGAAACATTCCCTACTGAGATCATAGCACGTGCTGTATCTTCCACATCACCTGTATCGCACATTCAATATCAGTCACCATTCCATAGGAAGACACTCCATCTTTTCTCAATGTGTGCATCTTCAAGTGCTTCTATTGCTTACAGAAATCATCTTTATTTTTCTTTTAGCTACAAAAGTGACTTGTAAAATGATTTAGTGGGGGAAAAAACCAACATACATCTCAGCACAGATTTTGCATGTACACAATATGAAAGAAATACCTTTGTGAAGGGGAAGGAATGATATAAATTCATAAATCACAGGTATTTTCTTGAGTCTTACTAGCAGGTAATATCCTGCTGGTAAAATTTCTCTTTATTTCTTTATCTTCTACTTTGACTGATATATTTCTATTTTCTTCAACAAATAAACTTCCATCACTTCAGAATGAAGCAGCTGTAGCACAAGCGTAAATACAAGTTACAGGACAGGAGAGCTCATCTAAAGGCTGGAACCATGGAGAGTCTCATGATTGAAGGGGACTTGGATAACTGTTTCATCTATTACGATTTTAAGGCTGGTATTTGAGTTTTGCACAACCAAAGGAATCGTTTTTCTAATTCCTTTAATTTTAAGAAAGTCATGAATAGAGGTTTATATTCTGCATCTGTATGACAGCATTGTGTGAAAATCATGATACTTTGCACCTTGAAAGCTTTCAAATTAGTAACTTTAGGAAGTGGAGGAGAAAAAGCATTTGGCGCTAATGTTTCTGAAAAGGCACTCTGGAATCAAGCCAAAAAACCCCAAATCCTGAGATAAAATAGGAAATGGACAGGTACAGTCACATCAAAGCTCTGTCAAGGTCATATAAAAAATCCCATTTCCTTGGAAATAAGTGAAGAAAAATGTTCAATAACTTAAGAGCGGTATTTACTTGGGTGCAGCTGATTTGATGTTAAAGAGAAGTAAAGATACATGGAGGCTTTCGCATATAAAATTAAATAAACCTTAAAGAAGAATGTAGGAAACACAAGGTTTAAATCAATCTTCAGAGGCACTCCCCACCTCTTTTCATTGTCCCAGGGACTTCTTGTGGCGATATCAGCAGTCAGATGAGCACATTGTGCTTGCCCGGGCTGATGTAATGCTTCCCATAGGATTTTATGTAAATACCACAGGTCCCCAGAGCAGTGTTTGGACAGGTACCAGCATCACTGCTATATGAGTCTGCTGTAGGAGTTTATTGCTGGATCAACCTTATTAAATATAAATATCAACAGCCTTGATTTCTGTAGTTGGCATGTGGCTGTGCAGGGTCAGGACAAGGTAAGGCCAATGTCTGTAACCCCTGTAGGGCACAGCATGGCTCAGTCTGTGATCCACAAACAGAGCAAATATATTCAAGAAGAAAAGAAAAGTTATTTTAGGAAAAGTCTGAAAAGGTTTTATACAAATTCTAAGACTCACAAAGTCCTAAACCACAATGATATGCTGAGAAAATTTAATGGAGACTCCCACTAACCCACATAACCCGTTGACAGTAAGAAAAACAAGGCTGTCAAATATTAATCTAAATCTACACCCACACAGATATTCACATGTAAACCTGTAATCTGTGCTAATTTGTTAAACATATTTCAGCAGTGTAAACAACATCTCATTGCACTGTCATGAGTTGCATTTTCAGGCAGACATTGTTACTACATCTTCCTTTGCCACCATCAATTTCCTCCGCTAGTTTTTGTTACCCAGCGTGATTTCTAAGAATCTTAAAAGAAGATCATTTGTGGTGTTTTCTTTTTCCTGTCAAGCACAAGTTTAAAAACAAAGTCAAAAAACAAAAAAAAAAAAAAACAAAATAAACCAAAAAACTCGTCTACACCCCAAAACAAATTTAGTATTCTCTCAATTCTTCCAGATATCAGATCTGTTCTATATCATAAACCCAACAAGCAACACCTGCAATTCACCTCCTTAAAGGGCCCTGTGGTCACCATCTTCCAAAGTCAAACTATTTTAAGTTTTCCAGATAGAAATATTGTGGATTATGGGAAACTTTCAAGTCCAGGCCTGAAATTCCATGGTACATGTAAACTGACTTCACAGATAAAGATGTTCACATTAGGAGTGCACTGGCCAGGCTGAATCTAGGTTAAAATATAAATTAGATTGAGGAAACAATGGTCTGACTCACGTTCCCATAACATGTAGTTGAGTACAGCTAGTTACAATGATTTTTAAGTTCTTTCCTTCAGCTGCAGAAAGATAAGGCAGAAAGTTGCTTCCAGACTGTAAAAGACTGACATTTGCCTCCATTTCAGAAGCTTCTAATTTGGTTTAATGAAGATGTGAAGAAATCACTCCTTAAATGACTTTTTTTTTTTCTTAATCTCCTTCTCAAATGCTTTTCAGACTTAAAGAAAAAATTACTAGGGCAGTTCAAAAGCCTGTTAATTTATACTGTTCTTACTGCCAAAAAACGTCTGACTGAGAATATGGTTTGTTAATTGACCTTAAAATTGACCTGTAGAGCATCATGTGTTGGGCATACTAAGTTGTCTCATGATATTGCTCTCCTCATCAGGGCTTATTGCTTTAGTGCAGCTCATTAGGAAATGAAGACACAAATTAAACTTGAAAAGAGAAATGGAAATGCTGAAGTTGATGTGGGAATGTCTCAGTATCTTGCATGCTGCAGAGGGTAAGCTGGGCTTTGCTTCCTGATGCCTTGGCTAAGAGATGCATTTATTTAGGAGTTACACGTCCCTTTAAATTTAACTGCTTCCTCTGAGGCTGTCTTGGTAAAAGTGAACTTAGCTGAATGACAGGTGTTTCCCATCTGAGAGTATGTGGTAAAGGTTTGGCTGTTGGCAAGGGAGAGTTTCACATTTATCTATTTGGTATGTGTACTGGTTGCTGTAAAGGTGTTGGCAAGGGCTTTAAGAGGATCGTTGTCAGATTATTCAATACAGCTGAGGTGGAAAGCAGACTATCATTTGTGGTAAGACAAAGGTTACTTGTGTTAGGCAACCTGGACTCACAGCATTTCTATGGGAAATGCTGGACTAACAACTCATTCAAAAGTAGATTTTGTTTGTTCTTGATTAACCATTTTAGATTGATGATGGTTATTTTTTCTTTTGGGATGTGTTTTATTTGGGAATACTTTTCTACCTTATTAATTCAATCATACAGGACTACTTGCTTTTTAATTTTGTGCTTTTGTATTCTACTTCCCAAGCCATGGGATATTAGGTTTGCATTCAAGCTACTAAAAGCTCTGTTCTTGCTTAAACAAATACTCGATTACTGATGATTTTATGGGTATAAAACTCTAGCGTTGAATCTCAAGTATCTCTGCTGTAACTTTCTTTTCTTCCCCTTCTCAGCATTTTGTGTTCAAGAGGGTGCATCATTATTTAAGTTAACCTGATTGGGTGGGCATCTTATAATACCCCTCTGTGATAGCATCAGGAAGCTTTTTCAACAGCCTGGGATGGAGGAAATGTTGCTTTATTCTTTATCACACTTTTCTAAAGGAGAAAGCTTAGACCAAGTGCCTCAATAGCATAAAAGTTTCAATAACACAGGAAATTCTTGTGGATCTTCATCATATGGGTCCAAGCTCTAGACTAGTTTCTCTTTATTGTCTGTGTAATTTTCAGAGATTGTGTCTATCTTGTGCCACAGAGCATGACTTGGAAATAACCAAGGTGGTTGCGCCTGAGTTGCATTTGAAACCAGAAGCGGCATAACTGTGTCACAGCCATATTCTGTGCAAGTAAAACCCTGATAAACACCAACTGAAAAAAACAAGATAATCGTGCTTTCAATGCAAAAAAGCCATATGTTTTCTCTGTAGTGATCTTTACAAAGGAGGTCAAAGCAACTGTAAAACTCAAGTTTTAATCCCATTCTGGAGCCTGGTTTCTTCCTTTCTCTGGGAAGATCTGCTTCTCCCTACCACTTTTCCCAACATTTCTCTGTCTATTCAAAGCTGCCTTGAGAGTCTTTGCCCCATATGCTGCTGTAAGGTGAAGATATGCCCTCCATCGCAGGAATGTGAGTTATGATTGTCCAAAGCAGGGCTATCCCAGACCATCTTCAAAGTGTTATTTGTCAGAAGCAGAATGTTCCTTCTGGATGTGTTCCTTCCTCTGTGATGATTACATTGAGAAAATGGCTAATAGCTTCTTCTGTATTATCTTGTTATAATGCACTCAGCAGTGACCCTGGAGACCCTCTTTGCTAAACCACCTTGTTCAGTTTTCTGCTTGGGTACCTGTGAGTAACTTGGTTGGGATACCCCAGGAAAATAACTAAGAGGCTCTCCACTGTGGGCCAGAAGCATAAAGTCAGAAGAGGGAAGCCTACTATTTCTTTGCAGCAATTCCATCTTCTTTTGGGATACACTTTGATTCCCAGCTACTTCAAGCATGATACTGGATTATGTTTACAATCACTTTGGCTCTGTTGGGTTTTGGGGAGTTTAGATTAGTCCTTTTTGCACATGTTTGATGTCCTATCAAGATGCAGTTATCTAAACAGGCTTTGATGAGAAAGATTAGTTTTCTGTGTTTCGTGTGACAGGGATGTGTGTGCCCTACTGAACTAAAATTGTGCCTTGCGCTGCACAATTCTTACTGTGGGAAGCTACTACTCTTAGCAAAAGCTTCCTTTTCCTGCAAATCTTTTTTTCTAGGCTTTTAATCTCTCATAAGGACAGAGACTTTGAGGTGCTGGTATATTTGCAACACACATTGCTTGGCTTCATTTCTAGGCTTGTGCCTTTGTAAGAAACAACAATTGCTTGTGGTCTGCAGTATAGAGATGTGCATGCTGAATTGTTTTATGAAAGTAGGACATAAAAGACAGTATTGAGGCATTTAACAGAATTATTAGCGTTAAGTTGGATTTGGCAGTGCAACTAAGCTTTCAGAAACAATAAATGTAAGCCTGGCAGACATGGGTAGTGGTGGTGGAGGTAGAGAAGAAAACCAGACCATTATTGAAAAGTACAGGTGAAAGATAAGGTTATCTGATCCTTCAAAATACTCAAAGTTTCTATTCTAAATGGATGTGTTTTGAGTTGCCTTTTGTGATCAAGTTTGATGTTGAAGATTTTCATAATGCCTGGTTTGTGTGTTTAAAATAAATCCATGACTGCAGTGCACAGAGCATTAGAGCTGGCTGAGCGGGTGACTACCAGAAGCAGACTGTGTTTAAACAAACCTTCACCGGCATTAATGCTACTAACCTGTTTGCTTTGCTTTTATTCTTGCTTGTGTCTGCTTGTCTAATTAACCCGCATGGTCTGACTGTATGTCTATATGAGGCCACTTGAGCACAGAAGCTCTTTGCCTCAAGAAGCTTCAGAAAACAATATAAATTTGATGACAAATGATCAAGAAATTGCAAAAGACACACTTCTGAAGCCATCCATATATATCAAGGAATAGGAACTTCAGAAATCTTCTCTCCACAATTAATTCTATATTAAAATCCATACCCTGGCAGATCAGGCGCCAGTAAAGAATGGCTGATAATAAAGCAATGAGTCATATCACCAAGGCCACAGCTGCTTGTGAAGAATTTTATCAGATTATATTAATCTTATTTGAAATTGTCACGAACATCCTTTATTCTAATTATCTTTGCCTGAGGTTCTGTTAAGAAACCGTGTATCATTTAGTACTAATAAATGCTTCATAACTGTGGATTCTTGTCCTGTGCATTAACATTAAAGCGGTTTTATATCCCTTATGTATACAAATTAAGCAAGATAATTCAAAATACCGTACCTTTAGCATAAATTGCTTATAATTGTTTTGGCACAATGACCCCATTGGTCATAAGTCATCTTAGCTTATAATATGCTGGTACTGAATAAAGATCTTGCTCTTACATATCTATTTTCTCTAACAGTAGTTATTTGACCCAGACTTAAGTTTGCACTGGCAAGGGCATCTTTTCCATGAACAATATTTTTTGATTTGTTTTATTTTAAAGAAGGGAATATTAATTTCTTTGCTTTAACCAATTTAATATCAATCAGTGGCAGCTCATTAGCTTTTTGAAATCCTATTCCAGTTTTAATGTTGGTTTGGGTTTTTCTAATAAAATTTCAAATGCTAGCCCACAGTTTCCTTCACCATCTTTCATGGGCAGCTCTGGGAGTGCTTGGCCCCTGGAGCTTGGCTGTTTGCTCTTACGGGCAGAAAACTGGGTTATAAGTTTAAGTAACCTAGTGACTAATCCATATATGCAAGAGTCCAAAGAAGCACCAGAGTAAGAAGGTGGGAAGCTGTTGGGTAGGAATAGCTAAAGGATTGTTTAGCACCATGGCAGGGATCTCTGGCATGCAGAACATGATCAAAATACTTGACCTGCATTTTCTTTCTGGCAACATATTCCACAGCTCTCTTTAGAAAGATCACCAACACCATAAGCCTTGTGCCTTTGAGGTGCTCCATATGGAAAACAACATGAGGCATTAATCAGCCCAGTTGTGCTCCTCTCCAGGGGAAAGGGCTAACTACTGATATTTAACCTGACAATATCAGGCCCAGATTCATCTATGCAGTTTTGTGTACATATTTGTCACAATTCGCAGACTTGTACATCTCTACAATTTTATGAGACTTCTCTTGATGCAGGTAGGATCAGAAATATGGTCTCTTATTTAGACAGCTTTGGTTTTAGTGACAGGCTATTTGAGTCAGTGAATTCAGATAAGCTAAAAAAGGCCCCAACATTAAAAAACCTCAAGTTTCTGGTGAACTTCTGAAATACTCAAACAGCAGGAGACTGTATTTATTTGATGAAGTCTCTCTAGGAATTCTACTAAGATCCCAACAAACCATCTTATGCAAGCACCAGGAGAACATTTCATCAGTAATTGATGGCTGAGGGTTTAATGTTCGCTACAGTTGTCCTCATGCATGTAACTTTATTAATGCACTCTTAACCAAGAATTCTGGTTTTATTCAAAGAGGCCTTGCTGCAGTCATTTAAACTAACTCTCCGCAAGCATAAGGCACGTGCTGTCTTTGATCATAAAACTAAGAAGAAAATCTGAGAACCATGTTACTAAAGAGCGTGTGTCTGTGCTACAGTTGGGAGTATTTCAGAATAACTCCTGAAACACAGAGCACCTTGACATCAACAAAGTTAAATCTCAAGTAGGGAAAAAGTACAGATAGGTAGAGGAAATACAGTCTGAAAACAGTCAGGTTTCTGTATTTTATCACATTTCAGAGCAAATTGAGAAATCCCTTGCCACTCTTCATGTTTCCAGGACAGTTAAAGAAGACTTGTGATGTTCCATGCAAGAAACAGCCATTGGCAGTTCTGGTCTCTATATCAAGATCCTTGATCCGCATTGTGCAGAGCCTGGTTATTAGCTTTTTTCAGGTAAGATATTATTCAAATGTTGCACCACATCAACACCTCTGCCATAGAAATAAAGAATAATTTTTCAATAAGATTCTAAACTACTGGTGAATGTTTCAGTTTTTAGTATATATCCAAGGCTTGAAAGATTTCTGTGCTTCATATCTTTATAGTAGGAAAGGCAGTACTATAAGTGAGAGGAAACCTCTTTATTTTGATGCTCTATCCTTATGCAAAATTCTCCCTCTCTCTTGTCAGTTCCACCTTAAAATAAGTAGAAGTAAAGACTAACAAAAGATACTGCTTGCTTTGAATTGCATCTCTTTCAAGCAGACCTGGCTAAGAAACTGTCAGTATTTACTTTGAGGGAAAAAATACTTATTACACTATTTCATAAATATTTTTTGAGCATTTCATTTACAGGAAAAAAGAAATCCAATAAGTTGTTTCCCAAAATACCAGATCTATTTCCACTCTCAGTAAGAAAAATCTATACTGAGTCATTGAAGGATTACAGTGAGCAACTGATCTTCCTGCTGTCAGATCTTAAATCAAACAAGGCTTGCTATGGGAGCTAAATAAGTAAAAATAAAAAGGAACTTTTTCCGTGGAAGAGAAATTTTAACAATGTATTTCCAACTAGTTCTGTTTTGAAGAGAATCAGAGGCTTTTCCGCAAAGCAGATCTGCATCTGATTTAAGCCAGAATACCACACTGACATCAGAAGTTAATCTCTTTAAGATCTTATAAGTTATTACCTGGTAGGATTTTAACAACATGATGGTTTATTGCATTTTTCACTTGCAGAATTATAGGCAGGCTTCATAAGGGTCTGTATACTGGAACAGCTCCTCAATATATGCCTGTAAAAGACCCACTTTTTGGACACAGGACATTTTGGCAAAGTATAGCCTTGAGGACTGGTATGTTCTACACTGTGTGCTTATGAACCAGTTGAGACAAAATCACCTGAGTGAATTCTGTTCCATATGAAGATAAGGGTAGGAAAAAAAGTACTGCTTTCCTCTGGGTAGGCACAGTGTCAGTCTCCTTGGAAGGTGTGTTTTTTCTCCACTGTCTGGAGTCAAATCCACGCATGATCCCGCTTTGCCTGTGACCAGTGGGTATCTCTGAGGATGACTGCTCAGCATGAGCTGTGTTCCCTTCACCATGTAAATTGATCACTGCAGTATGCCATTGGTGTCAGTAACACAATGGCTTCTAGAGGAGTTTCACATACTAAAGGACAGCTTTTGTAGAGATGCTCACATTGGCTCTGTGGAGATTAAGATGGCACATGGACCGGCTTGGACAGGGCTTTGAGCAACCTGGTGTAGTGGAAAGTGTCCCTGCCCATGGCAGGGGGGTGAAACCAGATGATCTTTAAGGTCATTTCCAATCCAAACAGTGCTGTGATTCTATGAACAGAAATAAGAACAGCTTTCTCTTAGAGCACACCCTTTGTTTACACTTGCATTTCGGCACAGAGCTAGGCTATTGGTTAGCTGTTTTTAACATGTTAAATATTCTTCCTGTGAGAGATTATTCTGATATTTTTTTAACCCAAATGGTGTGTGATCCCATGAGAAATGCCTCATAGACATCTTCTTGTGTAAAACTGACACCGTAAAATTTTACTATCAACCGAATATACAATTTCATGAAAGGAGGTATCAAATTAGCTTGATAGGATCTGCTTTCAGAAGAAATTGTAAATTATTATGCCTTCCTTTAGGTCTTTATCTGTTATATCCCATGTCAACCATTATTTTCCTCCTAACCAATGTCAGGCTGATGTGCCTGTAATTACTTGGTTTATCTAAATACTAACACAATCTCCATTTGAAAAATGTGGATGCAGGGCATGCAGGATTGCTATGTTTTCAGATTTATTTTATCAGAGATTGAAATCACACACATTCATCTACCCTAATGTGAATGTGTAAATCTTGCAGTCAAAGATGACACTGCTAGGTACAGCTGAGCTTCAGTTCATTACATCCTAACATATAATCATGAAATATGTGAGATTAACTCAGAAATGTCCATTTCTCACTACTGGATATAAAGGCAGTTTAAGATAATTTGCTCATAGGTGCCCACACCGTCAACTTCTCAAATTAAATATTGTTCAAAGAAAGTAAATGGGACAATGGAAGAATACCGAAGGCTATCAGCTGAGCAATGTTTCCTAGGGTGATGTGGTGTGATTTGTAAGTGTCAAGGAGGACATCACGATACACACATGTATGCATTCAGCACATCTTTAACATTGCAAAATTGGGCAAAACACAAAGCTGTCTATCTGCTACCTGAACAGATGGGGGTTTTCTTGTCCCCTGGTGGGTCTACAGTGGGATACAACCTGGAATTACTTAAGCACAGACAACATTTTTCACACAAGATCCTTATTCTACATGTATGATGGACTTCTAAGGATATATCATG